>JAFEMH010004040.1:115000-229939 GCA_022495995.1 Adenophora triphylla var. japonica | reverse complement strand
AGGAGGCTTTTCCTTTAGCACCAAGTCGCCTTCTGCTGATGTCTCGGATCTTGACTTTCTTGTCGAATGCTACGTGCCATTACTGCTCACGGTAGGCTCGAGTGTGTTCCATGGCTTTCAATCTGCGCTCGTCGGAGTAGAGCAAGTTCGTCGTGACGGGATTTGTAGCCATTCGACTTCATTGATCCCGTTTTCCGAAGAGGATCTCCGGAGGGATGGAATTTCCAGTCCCTAATGGGTAACATAACGCTTCCATTCCATAGGTGAGTGCGAACGGATGTCTCCCCTGTGGCGAGTTACTGACCGATGTTATTGTATCCCCAGAGGGCTAGATGTAGCTTTTCGGGCCAGTCCCGACCCCTAGTGGTCATCTTTCTGATTATCATGGTGAGAGTCTTGTTGGCTGCCTGCTACTGCACCATTGGTTTTGTGGTCTGTAAGGAGAAGACTTGTGATGCGTGGAAACTCTGAATTTGGTCAGCATGATTGGTCACAATCTCCTTCGAAGTGAGTCCCATTGTCGGAGGCCATGATCTCGTTGGGCACTCCGTATCGGGCACATGATCCCTTCTCTCGGATGAACTCGGCCACCTTCTTAGAATTCAGTACCTTGTACGATCTCGGCTTCTACCCATTCGGGTGAAGTAGTCGATCCGGCGACTAGAATGAACTCGTGACTATTGCTCCCCGGGTGGAGTGATCTTGCCGATGACGTCGATTCCCCATGTGGCTAAAGGCCATGGCGTAGTCATGCAATAGAGTTCGTGGAGGAGGGATGTGATTGAGGTTGGAGAACCGTTGACATTTGTCGCACCTTCCGAACGTAAGGCCGGATGCGCCTGCTTCCATTGATATCCAATAGTATCCCCATACGGAGGGATGATCTCGTGTCAATGCTCGGGCGTTCATGTGCGGACCGCAGGTTCCGTCAGGAACTTCTGCTCATTAGCTCGGGCCGGCTTTTCTTTGTTTACACACCGAAGGAGCTGGCCCGGTGGTGCTTCTTGTATCAACATTACCCCCGTAATGAAGGAAATGGGATACCGTGCATTTTAATGCCATCATGTTTTTGGCTTTGATCCCTTCTTTGTATTTTCCATCTTCGTTTGTGAAGGAAGCTTCTCCGTTTTGGAGGTACTCGGTATATTTGATTGTACCTGTGGTTCGTCGATCGTTTCTTTTTTATTTCGATCTCACAAAGAATAGGCGGGTGTTTCGTCCGCCTATTCCGAGGGGTTTTACCGTTTCCATCGGGAATTTCGACAAGAGAGGCGAGGGTTGCTGCAGGCATCTCGCAAGCGGTTCCCGTCTCTTGGCAAATAATGAAAATAGATGTCCTTGAACCGAGCAATGAGGCTCCTCCATGTACGTGCGGTACTTACGGGAGGCCAGAATCCACCGTCTTCCATTTGTTGGACACTTTGATTGATGATCAATGCCGAGTCTCCGTACGCATCCAAGTTTACGAGATGTTGCGCCGAGGGCGGCTTCCTGCACTGCTGCACAAGCCGTATTCGCTGCATTATTGGTTGTTTCAAAGTTCGGCTTGATGGCTATAGGAGTGTGCTCGTCCTTGGGATCGACAAGGAGCATTCCAATACCATTTCCTTTCTTGTTGGGTTCCCCATCGAAGAAGAGTTGCCGCCGGTTTGCGCCTGCCGAGTGAAAAGATTCCGTCGTCCGAAACCGCGGATCGTGACCCTTAGGCTCACTGCTTGGGAAGTCGGCCACCGATCCGCCATTACTCGCCCTTTGTTGATTTTCGACCATGTACTTGATGTCGAACTCAGCCAGGGAAGAATGACCACTTGGCTAGTCGCATTGACAGGGATGGCTTGTCAAAGAGATATCTGACGGAGTCCATTTTGGAGACCAGAGAACCGAATGCGATCGCATGTAGTGTTTCAGCTTTCCCGACTACCCATACCAAGGCGGTACAAGTTTTCTCTAATGCCGAGTAGCCGAGTTCACTTCCTTGAAGCTTCCGGCTTACGAAGTAGATTGCATGCTCAACCTTGGATTCTTTCTGTTCTTGTGCCAGCATTGCTCTGATTGACGTGTCATACTGTCAGATACATGTGAGTAGTGGCTTGTCTTCATGCGGCGGGCACAGATTGGGGGATTCACCAAGTAGGTCTTGATTTTCTCGAAAGCCGTCCGGCACTCTGAGTCCTGGGCTTGATGTCGACATTCTTTTTCATCGCTTGAACATGGGCTCGCAGAGAGATGTCAACCGGTTGATGAAGCGACCGATGTACCGAAGTCTTCCTATGAAGCTTTTCACTTCCGTCGAGTCCGAGGCGGCTTCATGTCGATGATGGCCTTGATTTTCTTGGGATCGGCTTCAATACCCCTTTCTCGTAACCATGTACCCCAAGCACCTTGCCGCGCTTGATGCCGAAGGTGCACTTCGCAGGTTCAATCTCATGGAGTGTTTTCTAAGTCTCGTTGAAGAACTTCCTCGCATTCCCGTCATGTGCCGCATGCCCGATCCTCTAGAGCGGATGATCATGTCGTCGACATATACTTCGATTTCCTTGTGAATCATGTCATGGAAGAGGGTCTGCGGCCCCGCCGGTAAGTAGCCCCAACGTTCTTCGTGACCGAACGGCATGACCGTGTAACGCATGTCCCCACGGAATGGTGAAGGCAGCTTTGGCTTGATCCTCCTCGGACATTTTGATCGTCGGTTGTATCCAGCGAACCCGTCCACGAAGGACTTTACTTTGAAATTTGCCGTGGTGTCGACCAAAGATGTCTATGTTAGGCAAAGTGGGAAATCATCTTTAGGGCTGGCCTTGTTGAGATCCCGGAAATCTACACAAAGATCTCGACCTTTCCATTGGCCTCGTGACCGCCACGATGTTGGGAGAGCCAAGTCGGGTACTCAATCACTCGATGAAACCAACTCATAAGCATTTTCTCAATCTCTTCTTTTTACTTGCAAAGACCACTCGGCTTGATCTTGCGCAGCCTTCGTTTGACAGTGCTTGGATTCGTGGATCCGTGGGGATTCTGTGCTCCACGATCGAGGATCCTGAGTCTCGGCATGTCCCGGTATGACTGTGCAAACACGTCAACATACTCCCGGAGGAGGCTTATCGTGGCTTCTTTTCTCGCATCGGCGAAGAAACCGCCCACTTGTGTCTCTTTAGGCTCTTGCACCGACCCTGTGTTCACTTTGGTCATAACCTCTTCGGCAGCTTGGGCCCGATTGTCCTCTTGGTCGACTAAATGCTCGAGAACTTCTTTAATGTATTGTTCATTTAATGTGTCTGCTTCTTTATCAATTGAGTTATTAACGTCTTTTAAGTTGTTTGTTAACTTATCGCTTGTTAAAGTGGCAATGAGAGGATACTACGAAAGGTCGAGACGTTTCATTAAACGAGAACGGAGATACATGGTTGGCTACATTATCATAGTCTTCCTGTAAGGCCGCTTGGATGACTCGTAGGACTCGGACTTTTACAAGGACTCGACTCGAGGGTTTGAGAACGGGTTTAGGGAGATGTGGGTGCAGCCCGCCTTGTCTTCCATTTCGACCGGCTTGCCCTTGGTCCGGTGAAAGTTACCCAGTTCTTCGCTGGCATTGCTGGATGCTTGATGAGGGTTCGGGATCGAGAGGCTTGGCTTCGCTGTCCCAACCATGGCAATCATGCTGTTTTCTGAGCCCAGTGTCAATCAGTGTTCGACACCTCCATATCTTCTTAAAAAGACTCTATAGAGCCGGTCCACCGAGAGCGTCTTCTATGAATTTCCGGTTCCTTCGCTTTGGAGTTACCGTCTCGAATGTGGCCTCGCGGCCGATCCGAACAACCGTTTCCCAGTGGAGAGTACCTTGAGTTGCTCCTCCAAGTCAGGGATTCCCTTGAATGTGTACTCATGCCGGACTGTGGTGGCAGCTTGGTCCAGCAGAGAGCAGTGATGTCGAGGAACGCTCCCTAATCGAATTAGCCTCGAGTCCTCTAAAACGCTGAGGTCCCGTGCTAGATTTTCCATCCTTTCGTAGTCTCTTGCCGACTATCCCCGCTTCTTTCTCATCTTCATCGGTTGGCCGCCGGTCCCCTTAGTTTTGCCGTCGGCCCGCCGTCGGTCCCCCGCCCGCCGTCGGTTCCCTTGTCTGGCCCCTCGGTTCCAGCTGTTGGTTCCCTCGGTGATGTAATGAGCGAGGTCGAAACCGTAAGGTCGGAGGTTGGGTGTCGTCTGAGGTTCCCTTTGCGGGCCGTCGCCTTGGTGCGGGCGAGCCTTTTGTTCTCCCCGATGTCACCGGTGTTGGCACATAGCCAAGCCCCTAGACCGTGGTGTGGTCCTTGACTTCGATGACTTGATGCCGGCCCCGTAACCTTTTGCCAAGCCCCAGCCCCGGGATGAAGTTCATGCGTTTCATCATCTTCATGGCAAAGAGGGATCTTATCGTGAGACAAAGGAAGGTCCACGTTGCATATTTGGATCTTGGAGGTTTCCGAGTGAATCCAAGCTAATGCCATGTCGTCACTATGCTTGATTTCTAACACCGGGAATGTCGTTGGTGCCGGGTCCCCTCGGTGGTGACACCGTCGCCGTAGATCGTGGTTAGCTTCCGTTGCCTTGCATGAACTTGAGGCACCGATGAAGGGTGGATGCCACGCCATTGATTTGATGCAGCCAGGACGCCCAGATGGCTGTAAAAGTGATTGGAATGTCCAACACTTGAAATTCGGTGGGGATCATCCGCTTGCGAACCAAATATTAAGAGTAGCAACCCCGAGAACCGTACGGGAAGTAGAGTCATAGGCCTTGACAAAGGTGGATCAAGGCTTCAGATTCGTGGGCTTGATGTCAAGCAGTCCATCATCTTGGCGGGCAAGACATTCATTCCGGAACCTCCGTCTACCAACACGCGGGAAGGCGACGTCGTCCACCGGACTATGATGTAGAGCGGCTCATTGTGATCGCCCCAAATTTTGGAAGGTCCAAATCGTGAAGGTGATAATGTTGCCATAGTGGATGTTGCCGATCATCCGAATGACTTCTGTCGGGGTTGCGTCCATGGGGACCATGGTACGGGCCAGGCTTTCCTCTAGCTTGAGCTTGTGAGGATATGAGGATGTGAGCAGGGACCAAAGGGAAATGTTCGCCTGGGTCTGCTTGAGCTGAGTGAGGATCGGGTCCTCTTTCACGGAACTTGTGTCTTCGGGTAGTGGCCTTAGGTGGTAATGCATGGATTTGACCCGATCGGGTTAGAACGCTGACATCAGGTTTGGTCCCTTCTGAACAGGCCGCTCTGAGTTGAGCCATAGTTAGAGGAGGATTCCTCGTAGCGTAGGGCCATATGTCATCCCTCAACTCATTGACTGTAGACGTATTCCCGGGAGCTTCGGCAGCTTGACGGATTCTGTCCCAGGATACTGGCTTGGGTGCCTCTGCGGGGAGGTAGTTTACGGATTGCCGTAGCTGTTCGAACGTCAGTGCGCAACAATGGTTGCCTGAACTGAACTGTGCGTTGTTGACCCTCCGGGAGAGTTTGGAGAGTTCCTGGCTCAAGCAAACAGTCTCCTTGATCTCTTCACGGTATATCGCGCTCCTTTCCTTCTTGTTGAACATACTCATGGCATTCTGGAGTTGGGTCTGGCGATACTCATGGTTTGCTAATTTTCCTCCGCTTTTGGCCCAAATCAACTTTCTTGCAGCGGAGCCTGCGTCGAGAGTTAGTGCCTGCGTTTCCTCCCATGTGAGAATAGCCAGTGCTTCTTTGAACTGCGTGCGGCGCCTAGGTAAACTTCCATCGGGAGAGCTTTCTTTTCGCTTTATCTCGAGTGGCGGGTATGTCAGAAGGTGAGTACACGGCTTCCCGAACATCTGCCCATGTGACTGGTTGCTGTCCCAGTTGATCGTTTCTGTAAACGAATGCCGCGGTCTGTGGAATTTCCCTGAGTAGTTGCTCGAGACAAATTTCCATCTTCCTCTTGTTTCTTTTGAATAGACCTTCCTCCCTGAGTTGGCCTTTCAATTTGAGTGTGGAAATGATCCGTCCCCATCCTCCCAGGACCCTCGGGAGTCCGGTTTTGTTGACTTCATGACCGGCTTGGAAGAGAATGGTTTCATCGTCTTCGTCGTCGCTTTCACAGAGAACTTGCTTTCCTCGGGGAGGTAAGCGCTGGGATTTGGTCTGCTGTGCCGTTCCATCTCCTAGGTCATCGGGACCGTTGACCACCCTCGTGTGGCAGAGGGGGTTGGATGAGAATAGACGGTAGTCGAGGAAGTTGACGTGTGCAAAACCCCTGAGGTCGAACTGGTCTAGAGAGGCCTCTAGCTTTCTGTCTGAAGCTGCCTGTGACACTTTAAGGGCTCGATCCCTGTCGGTATTTTGAGCTTGGTCTTCGTCCCAAAGACGGCTTTCTTGAGCGGCTAATTCCATGAGGGCTTTCCTTGCGAGAGCTAAGCAGTCTCCGTAGGTGCGTGCCGTCTGACTAGTGTCCAGAACCGTGATCACATCCAAATCGCCGAATGGCGGAAACACCTGGATTACGTTAACGAAGGAAGTCGGGCTGGGACATTCCATGCGGCCTTCCTTGATCTCGATTACCAAGAAATTTTCCCATATCTGCTTGATTGACCCCACGGGGGTGTTGAATTCTGCAATGTTGACAGTCTCGTGATCTCGCTCGATCGCCAAGTCTATCAGAGCTAGCAGTCTGCTGGCGGGATGTCTGAATTCGGGGCCGTGACGGCTGGGAGCAGAATCGAACTGGAGCATGTTGATGCTGAGGTGGTCGTTTCCGACGTCGGAAGCTGTCTCTGTCTTGCGGGAAAGACCTTCACAGATGTTTTCGGGGTGGCTGTCGGAAGCGTTCCCGAGGTTGATCTGACTCGTAGCAGGGTGAGGAGCTTTGCCTCCTTCGCTGTTGCCCTTGACCTTGGCGGCGCTTGAGGGTATAAGCTTGACTGATGGCATGGGCCGGTTGCCGCTGGGGCTGGTACTCGGAAGTAATGATGAGCTCTGAGCTCGTTTGGCCAGGGCCTCGTTTACCATGAGCAGGCAGTCGTCGAGGGTGACTTTGGCATTGCAGAATCTGACGATAAGGACCGGATCCTTGGTATCATCGGGATATTTGGAATAGATGATGTTGACGAAGTCGTCGTCAGTCACTTGATCAGAGGGATTCTTCGTCGTGTAAACCAGTTGCTTCCAATTGTCGGATAGCCGCCTGTACTGGATGTTGAGCTTGACAATATCCATGGTATTGAAGCCTTGGTGATAGGTGACCTGATCAGAACGGGTGCCGTCCTCGAAACTGAGCATGTGAATGCAGAGGTCTGCCCGCGGATCTACCACATCCTCAACTCCGGAGAGTCCTGATTCGTCGTCGTTCGATGGCTCAACCCAAACGTAGGGACGTATCGCGTCCGAGTGCGTTGCTGGAGCTGCTAGGAAAACATCATGCCCTTCACTGGAGAAGAGGGGTGCAGCGGGTAGTTCCTCATGGAGGGCATCCCATACGACTTCCATACATTCATCACGAGAATGACGGTGCTTGTTGACCTTTATCACGAAGATCTCTTCGCCTTGCGGGGCCAGAGAGTTGGTTTGAAGAATGCTGACGAATCTCCGATTGGAGACAGGGGGTTTACGTGCCTGCATCATGGCGATGCTCAGTGTTTCTTTCCAATCTGCCTCTAAATGTTGGAAACGATAGTTGAACTTGATGTATCGAGATCGCCTCTGTGGTCCGCCTCGCTCGAGTATGTTTACATAGTTAGCATCTCCGAACTCGAGGGATTCTCGATGAGATTTGCCCCGATAGTCCCCTGGTCGGTTTGAAGGAGGTAGCCCCGGTGCCTGACTGCGGGCACGCTTGGCTGCTGTCTCGGCTTCGTTCCCTATGAGGAAACTGTCCCCTCTGATGACTTCAAGATCTCCCTGCCGGTTAATGAACTTGACGCATTGATGGAGAGTGGAGGCTATGGCTTTCATGTGATGCAGCGAAGGGCGTCCCAAAAGAGCTTTGAACTCGGATGGAATGTCCATCACGTGGAATTTTGCTGGCACCATTTGTGTTTCGAACCAGAGTTCCAAAGTCACCGTCCCCAAGATGGGACGAGACGTGCTGTCATAGGCCTTGATAGTCCGGGTTGACGGAATCAGATGGCTTTCGTTGATGCGCAGGGCTCGCATCATGCTGAGAGGGAGGACGTTAACGGCTGACCCATTATCCACCAATACTCCGGGGAGTGATATGGTATTGAGCTTGAGAGTGATGTACAGAGCTTCGTTGTGCCCCGAGGCATCTCTCGGTAGGTCTTCATCACAGAAAGTGATCATACTGCCATACAGTCGGGAATCGTAGATCTCGTCTCTATCCGGAGAAGGAGAGTCATCAAGCCATCCATTTCCTGTCTTCCTCTTGCGAGGTAAAGCCTTTCCTGGAGCCTCGGGATTGCGTTGAGGCTGTTTGTGGCGGTTGCCGCCCTTGGTTAGCACGTTGATCGAGTGCGAGTGCCAAGCTGACTTTGATCTTCCTTTGCCTGTCCGTACTCGGAAGCTGGACAAGTTGAATCTTAGCTGATCCCGTGGTGGGTTAGGCTTCGACCGCGCGATAAGATTACCAAGATCTGAGGTATTCCAGAGCCCTGGGGTCTGAACTCTGGTTTCAGCGGGACTTTTCGGCTTTCCCACCCTTGTCTTCTCTAAAGCTGCATGGCCTGGAGGAAGGGAGGACTGGCTGGAGTAGAGTACGTAGTATTCAAACTTCCCGGATGGCTCTCCGAGTGTACCCACACTGGTGTCTCCGGCCTCGTATCTTTCTCTCACCATCTGTTGAGAGGATTTCTTCTTGTGTTTTCTCGGAGGATTGCTCCGGACCATGTCTTGGGACTCGTACTCCAGGCAGGCGGAGCAGTCACAAACATCGTAGCTGATGTAGACATTAGAGGAGGACCCGGCTGGAAGAGGCGGAGAAACTGGTTCTGCGGCAATCCTCTTAGGCACCCACTCAATGGAATTCACACTGTTATTGTTCGAAAAAGGGTTTCCGACTGTATTGGGCCCATGGGGGCACTCCAATTTGCCTTCTTCTATCAAGTTCTGGATTTCGTATCGTAACCCCACGCAGTTGTCGGTGGTATGGCCGTGATACTGATAGAAGGCGCAGTACTTGCTCTTGTCAGCGTTGACTACGGGATTCTTAGGTTTGTAATTTGCAACGGGTTTAAGGAGACCTTCCTTGATTAACCCTTCCAGCATCTTGCTCAGTGGCATGTCCAACTTGTCGAAGTGTACGGCAGCCGCTTCGAGTAGAATTGTTGCTTTGTGGGACCGGGTTTCGTTGCCCGACCGTTGTCCCCGATGGATGTAGTTGACAGACGTATCTTTCCCTTTGCCGGGGCCGGTGCGGGATTGAATGCAACCGCCGAGCGGTATTTGTATGGCCGTGCAAAGAGCCAACTTTTCCTTGAGATCCTTCTCGAACCGTGAGCCGGCATTGACCATGGCCCGGAGATGCGGGAAGAAATGGTGACCGATGAGAGTTACGATGGACGGTCTTAAGCAGGACTTGAAGATCCGCATATGTTCATCCTTGGAGAGTGGCTCCATGGTCTCGGAGAGTTTCCAGCTCCACCTCTTGTAGAATTCTCCGACGCTTTCATCCGCTTTCTGTTCAGTGGTGATTAAGTCCTCACGACTCGTCTCCCACTCTAAGTTGGATCGGTACCGTTCCAGAAGATGTTACCGATCCGATCCTGTGTATGGCGATCCGCAGCTTGACCCTTAGAAACCATCGTAACGCCGAACTTTTGAGCGTATCTTTGGAAGTGGTCGGCCATTTCTTTGGAGGGTTACTCCTTTTGCTCTCATGCCGAGAACGTAGGTGTCGACATGCGTTTGAGGACATTCGGTTCCGTCGAATCGGTCCATCTCAGGCATTACGAACTTGGCCGGAGAGGCGTGACCATTCCGGATCCGTGGATTTGAGTGTTTCTGCTTTGAGCCGCTCATGGTGGCTTTCTGTGTCTTTCATCCGTTCGACCATCCAGGCTAAGGTTGGGTCAGTGGTGAATTTGTGAGAGGCTCGGCGCCGGGTGCTACCACGTGAGCGGTAGTGATTGGAGGTGGAAAGCTCGATATATGCGGATATATGGGGGCCTTTTCTGAACTGTATCGGGGTTTGTCCCCGATGTTTAGGGATTCGTGTATAGGCAACGGGATGAACCCGGGAGGGTATTGAGGGATATTTGCATCCTGAGATGGTCCAGCGGTGCGCTGGTGGTATTGAGTGATGGGGTTAGCACTTTGGTGGCCATATACACGGGGTTGCCCTGAGAGGTAGCAATGTGGAGCCTAGGTCGGCTGTTTCCTTGGTTCGAAGGAATCCCGTAAGTTGGCGGGGGAGGAACCTGGTTGAAGGTTTGAGGAGCTGGTTTCGGGGAATCGTCATCCTCGACCAGGACAAAAGTACCGTCTGACTGGGGGATAGCTGCTATACCTCGCTCATTCAGAAGCTGTACTACGAAATTCTACTGATCTTCTTTCTGCCTCTTGTGAACCTCACAAGCCCGGATGGCTTCTTCCAAAGTCATATACGTTACCGGTGGCGGGGTCCGTCCCCATCAAGATTTCTCGGTGAGCTAGACATGTCGGAAATTCTGGCTGAGGGAACTGAGGGAACCGAAGAACTGTCTGACGCTGCCGTAACGGTGATTCTGGCGAGGCGCTGACCCGGAAATCTGAACCACTTTCTGCTCGCTGCAGGGAACGAAAGGAAGGGTTTAGGCTTCGGAAAAGGGGTATTTGGCTCAAGGTTTCGGGCTTGTGCAATGTGCAGTTACCGATTAATGTTTACTTAAAGCGTGTTTTCTCAGAGTCCTAATCGGTTGGAAAAGAGCGAGTCTTCTTTTTCGCAACTAATCCTAGAGCTCTAATCAGTGGATCTCGTCACTACGCTTATAAGCCCCTCGTTTCCATTTGTAGATCATCTTTCTCGGGATGGACTATCCCGAGCGAGGTCTTATAAGGCAAGCGAGTTCCACCGACAAAGGAAAAAGGTGAACTTAAGGCTAGCTGATCACGCAAACTTTTAACGTATGTGACGCGAGACCACGATCGAAGTCAACGTCCTTAAGTTAAGGCGGGGATCGTGCCAAAATTTCGGCATGACCTCTCCTGACTTGCTTGCGCGAGGGACCTTAGCTTTTAACGTTGGCCAAGTTGTGGCTGGCACAGTGCATACGGCGAGGGTTTGGTGACAAGGCCCAAAAGGGCTGGGCAACAAGATAGATGTGTATCTCCAACCGTTAATTGATGAGTTGAGGGAATTGTGGGAAGATGATATATCAACTTATGATGCATCAAGTAACGAGTTGTTCACTTTACGAGCTTCACTATTATGGAAAATAAATGACTTTCCTGCATATGCAATGTTGTCTAGATGGAGAACTAAAGGTGAATATGCTTGCCCTTGTTGCAATGTGAGACCTCAAGCACGATGGTTGAAACATGGTGGCAATTATTGTTATATTGGTCATCGACGCTTCTTGCCTAGGAGTCATGCTTTTCGTAAGGATAGAAGTTTTCTATTTACAAGAGTGATATGCATTATTGTACTGCTATTTCATTGATAGGCCTTTATATCCTTGATGTTGAAAATCGTGATAATGATGTCTATAACATTAACAAGAAATCTAAACCCAATGATGTAAACCACACTTATGGCATTGTCGTCTTGGCCATATAAATGAAAAACGCATTTCTAAACTCCACAAAGATGGATTTTTAGACTCACATGATTATGAATCATATGAGACGTGCGAATCTTGTTTACTTGGTAAGATGACCAAGGACCCATTTACCAAAACTAGTGAAAGGGCGGGCGACTTATTAGGCCTCATACATACCGATGTATGTGGACCTATGAGTAGCAATGCTAGGGGAGGATTTCAGTACTTCATAGCATTCACTGATGATTATAGTAGATTTGGATATGTTTATCTAATGAAACATAAGAGTGAATCGTTTGAGATATTTCGAATATTTCAAAATGAGGTGCAAAATCAACTTGGAAAAACTATTAAAATACTTCGATCCAATCGAGGTGGCGAATATTTGAGCCAAGAATTTGACAGTCATCTTAAGAGTTGTGGAATCATTTCAGAACTCTCTCCACCCGGAACACCACAATGGAATGGTGTGTCTGAAAGGAGGAATAGAACTTTGTTGGACATGGTTCGTTCTATGATGAGTCAAGTTGAGCTTCCTTTATCCTTTTGGGGACATGCACTAGAAACTGTTGCTTTCACTATAAACAGAGTTCCTACCAAATCAGTTCAAAAGACCCCATATGAGATGTGGCATGGAAGAAAACCTAGTTTGTCTTTCATGAAGATTTGGGGTTGCGATGCATATGTCAAGAAGTTAACTTCTGACAAGTTAGCACCTAAGTCTGATAAATGTGTTTTCGTGGGTTATCCTAAGGAAACTAAAGGATACTATTTCTACAACCGAAATGAGAACAAAGTGTTTGCTGCTCGAAATGGTACTTTCTTAGAAAAGAAGTTTCTTCGCAAAGGAACCAGTGGGAGTAAAATAGATCTCGAAGAAATTCGAGAACCCGAAAACAACATTGAACCAATGGTAGAAACTGAACCAAGTTCACAAGGAGTTGTGGAACCGGTTCAAGATGCAGAAGTCCTTCGCAGAAGTGGTAGGTCACGATCCAAACCCGAGAGATATGGATTTCTCGTTACGGAAAGTGATGAAGTGGAGTTAATCGAAAAAGATGAACCTACTTGCTATCAAGAAGCGATGTCCTCTCCTGCTTCGGAAAAATGGCAAGAGGCCATGAAGTCCGAATTACAATCCATGGCTGATAATCAAGTTTGGAACTTGATTGATCCACCCGAAGGTGTAAAAACCATAGGGTGCAAATGGGTCTTCAAGAAAAAGACCGACATGGATGGGAAGGTGCACACCTATAAGGCTAGGCTTGTAGCTAAGGGATATAGGCAGATTCATGGTATCGACTATGATGAATCCTTTTCGCCTGTAGCTATGCTTAAGTCTATTAGAATTTTAATTGCCATAGCCGCATATTATGACTATGAGATATGGCAAATGGATGTCAATACAGCTTTCCTAAATGGGAAGTTATTTGAGGATGTATACATGATACAACCTGAAGGTTTTGTCAGTCCAAAAAATTCTAACAAGGTGTGTAAGTTGCAGAGATCCATTTATGGATTGAAGCAAGCTTCTAGGAATTCGAATCTACGTTTTGATGAAGCAATCAAAGGTTTTGGCTTTATCAAGAACGAAGATGAACCTTGTGTATACAAGAAAATTAGTGGGAGCGTAGCACTATTTCTAGTATTGTATGTCGACGATATCTTACTCATTGGAATTGACATTTCTCCACTACAGACTGTCAAGTCTTGGTTGGGAAAGTGTTTTTCAATGAAAGATATGGGCGAAGCTGCATATATCCTTGGTATCAAGATCTATAGAGATAGATCTAAAAGGATGATTGGTTTAAGTCAAAGTACTTACATTAACAAGGTTCTTAGAAGATTCCAAATGGAAAATTCTTAAAGAGGAAACTTGCCAATGTTGCATGGTTTATCTCTTAGCAAGACTCAAAGTCCTAAGACTAATGATGAGCGAAAGAGAATGAATGGTATTCCATATGCTTCGGCAATTGGGTCTATTATGTATGCTATGTTATGTACTAGACCCGATGTCTTGTGTGCTCTAAGCATGACGAGTAGGTACCAATCGGATCCCGATGAACCACATTGGATAGCAGTCAAGAATATCCTCAAGTACTTACGAAGAACTAAGGATGTATTCTTGGTCTTTGGAGGAATGGAAGAAGATCTTGTTATAAAAGGTTACACAGATGCTAGCTTCCAAACCGACAAAGATGATTTCAGATCGCAGACAGGATTTTTGTTTACGCTGAATGGAGGCACTGTCAGTTGGAAAAGTTCCAAGCAAAATACCGATGCTGATTCTACAACCGAAGCTGAGTACATAGCAGCATCTGATGCAGCTAAGGAAGCTGGTTTTATCAAAAAGTTCATTAGTGATTTGGAAGTCGTTCCAAGCATCAATGATCCTATTGAACTTTACTGTGACAATAATGGTGCCATTGGACAAGCAAAGGAACCAAGGTCACATCAGAGATCCAAACACATACTTCAACGTTTCCACATTATCCGAGAGATATGCGAAAGGGAAGATGTAAAGATATGCAGAGTAGACACTGATGACAACATGGCAGACCCATTAACTAAGGCTCTCCCGCAAGCTAAGCATGATGGACATGTTAGGTCCATGGGTATTCGATACATGGGAGATTGGGCCTAGTGCAAGTGGGAGACTGTTAGTGTTATGCCCTAGGCCTATAGTTGATAGACCTATACGTTGACATTATTTATTGTTATATGAAAAGTTTATTATTTGATTATTATATGTTTTGCATATTTATTTATAATAATCTCCGTCCCTAATTATTAAGTGAATAATTAGTATAAATGTTAATGGATAATCATATAATGATTATATGCATATAGATGCACATTAAATTTATGGGTACTTGTTAGAGAACAAGTGACTGGACTTGACCTGTTTGAGATTTATGTCATGGTCAAATGTCATAATTAAATCTCATATGGTCACTTCATTTAGTCCCTAGACCTGAGATTATCATGACCTTACATATGATGAAAGTTATGTTTGATTTTACTCAAACGATATCTTAACACGATATCTATAAATGATATCTTTGGCATGATCGGATTCATGATGGGAAGGATGATAAGTCAAGATGGAATTTGTCCCTCAAAAAAGAGATGTTTTGCTTGGGCCCCTCGATGAGTGATAATGATGAAAGTGTAAGGCCATACCCTAATGCGATTGGATTATCATTATACTCAAGATCGAGAAAGCATTGAACAAATACAAGTTGACGTGGACCATGACTTTTGTTCAATATAACATTGTGAGACAAAGGGAGAAATGGAAGTGTACCGTTGGAAACGTGAACTCTTACGTTATACTATTTGGGTAGACATAATGGCTTGCTAGAGTCCGCTTATGTTTTATGAGTGTCGATATGATCGAGCTCATTGCCAACATAATATAATCCTATTGGGTCACACACAACTAGAATGAATTGGTTAAACCAAAGGAAGAAAATTGAGAAGTTCTGATATGGCATAAGACATTGCGCGACAGATCCTGTCCATAGGGCTCTACTGGTCATGCGACATAACTTGCCACAAGGCGGTTTACAGACAGTTTTCTAATTCGATTAGGAAACAAATATTAATACTAATTAGTATAAATATGAGGTCTGTGAAACCCTAATGACCTAGCAGAATTTTCTAAAGAAAAATAACAAAAGGGTTTCTCAATATTCGAATTAGGAAACTGCCTGTAAACCGCCTTGTGGCAAGTTATGTCGCACGACCAGTCGAGCCCTATGGACAGGATCTGTCGCGCGATGTCTTATGTCATATCAGGACTTCTCAATTTTCTTCCTTTTGTTTAACCAATTCATTCTAGTTGTGTGTGACCCAATATGATTATATTATGTTGGCAATGAGCTCGATCATATCGACCCTCATAAAACATAAGCGGACTCTAGCAAGCCATTATGTCTACCCAACTAATATAACGTAAGAGTTCACGTTTCCAACGGTACACTTCCATTTCTCCCTTTGTCTCACGATGTTATATTGAACACAAGTCATGGTCCACATCAACTTGTATTTGTTCAATGCTTTCTCGATCTTGAGTATAATGATAATCCAATCGCATTCGGGTATGGCCATACACTTTCATCATTATCACTCATCGAGGGGCCCAAGCAAAACATCTCTCTTTCAAGGGACAAATTCCATCTTGACTTATCATCCTTCCCATCATGAATCGATCATGCCAAAGATAGCCTTTATAGATATAGTGTTAAGATATCATTTGACTAAAATCAAACATAAATTTCATCATATGTAAGGTCATGATAATCTCAGGTCTAGGGACTAAATGAAGTGACCATATGAGATTTAATTATGACATTTGACCATGACATAAATCTCAAACGGGTCAAGTCCAGTCACTTGTTCTCTAACAAGTACCCATAAATTTAATGTGCATCTCTATACATATAATCATCATATGATTATCCATTAACATTTATACTAATTATTCACTTAATAATTAGGGACGGAGATTATTATAAATAAATATGCAAAACATATAATAATCAAATAATAAACTTTTCATATAACAATAAATAATGTCAACGTATATGTCTATCAACTATAGGCCTAGGGCATAACACTAACAATCTCGTTGTGTACATCTAGAGGAAAGAACTATTTGGGGTCTTAAGAGCCATGATAGTCATATTTTGCTCCAACAACTACTCCCCTTAGCTGTTCGAAAAGCATTGCTCCTTCGGTTGTAAAAGCCATCATTGAGTTGGCAAATTTCTTTAGGTAATTATCCTCAAAGGTGAATACACTTGCTGATCTCGAAAAGATACATGATCGGATGACTGTCACACTATGCGCTCTCGAGAAAATATTCCCACCAGCTTTCTTTGATGTTATGGAGCACTTGCCGGTGCATTTAGCCGAGGAGGCCTTGCTAGCAGGCCCAATACAATTTCATTGGATGTATTCGGTAGAGAGGTACATCCATATTAAATTTATTTTGAAAAAAGTTAAATTCCTTTTTACATCTGGTTTAGCATAACTAAATGTTTTTGTAGGTTTCTACTTACATTAAAATTATATGTTCGAAATCGAGCCCACCCCGAGGCCTCCATAGCTAAGGCAATTGTGGCTGAAGAATGCATGACTTTTTGTACACAATATTTGGATGACATTGAGACAAAGTCCAATCGTCCTAGAAGAAATGATGATGAAGGTGATGAGTTAGGCCGCTTTGTAGGAAAAGAAGAGGAAATTACCCTTGATTACATCACACTAGTAAAAGCGCATAGATATGTGCTTTTCAATACTGAAGATATTGAACAATACCTAGAGTAAGTGATTCCTTACTTGAGGCTTACATTCCTTATATCTTTTATATTTTAAATTAATACTTAATTCATGTTTCCAATATGCTCAAAATGCATCGTGCATATTTGAGGGAGACAATACCTCGTAATCAACAACATCTTATAGAGAAAGAACATAATGATAAGTTTGTTAGCTGGTTTAAAGATTATGTAAGTATGAAACCACTTTCATAAGATACTTTCTTTATTGTTATAAATATTTTATTATTAAATTTTATTTTTTATAAAAGGTATGCATGACGAAAGATGTAGTGCCCGAAAGACTTAAAAGTCTTGCATTGGGTCCTCATATGAATGCGAGGCGGTTTAAGTCTTACATAATAAATGGTTTTCGATTTCGAGTGAAGGATGTCAATAGACGGAGGAAAACCCAAAATAGTGGAGTCATGCTAAATGCAAGTGTGACAAGGTTTGCAAGCCGAAAGGATAATAATCTCTTTGTAGGGGATGTTAACTTCTATGGGGAGTTGATTGAGATCCTTGAAATTCGTTATAGCAACTCAATAAGATTTATATTGTTTAAATGTGAGTGGGTTGATAACCGGACAGGTAA
Organism: Adenophora triphylla var. japonica; assembly: GCA_022495995.1. Classification (NCBI taxonomy): domain Eukaryota; kingdom Viridiplantae; phylum Streptophyta; class Magnoliopsida; order Asterales; family Campanulaceae; genus Adenophora; species Adenophora triphylla. Next base: position 212,326 of record JAFEMH010004040.1, on the reverse strand, counting down.
GATGGAAGATGAGCAAAAATTTACTCTTGTAAACTTCAATCACAAGTTGTATAGGGATTATCAGGTTGGTGATGAACAGTGTTCTAAAAGACCCCGCCTAAGGGCGCCTAGGCCCTGCCTAGGCTCTAGGCCCCTCTCCAATGCCTAGTTCTAAGCCATGCCTAGGTCCCGACTAATCCCAACTAATCCCGACTAATTCCGACTAGTCCCCGCCTAGGCGCTAGGCCCGACTCCACCGCCTAGCATCCGCCTAACGCTTTTTAGAACCTTGGTGATGAACCATTCATATTAGCATCTCAATCTGAGCAAGTTTGGTATGTTAAAGATCCTATAAAAAGTGATTGGAAATTTGTGATGAGGATTACACCAAGAGATAGTTTTGACATATATTCAAATGATGATAAACAAGTTTCAGATTCGATTCCACAACTGTTACCATTTTGCTCACAAGATCTGGATGAAAATGTTACTAATGAAGAAGCATCGTGGGTGTGAGAGGGAGTTGACGGGGTCGAGATTGAAACAACTAATATCAATGATGATGATGTTGATATGGCCGATAATGATGATGATTAGTTTGAGTATTATTTGTTTAGATCTCATTTGCTTACTATTACTAAGACAATGTTATTACTTATGTTTCATGTTTCAATCAAACTTGTTATTTTGTATTGTTGAATATTAATATTGTTACTTGTAATATGTATTTGTTTAGATCTTATTTTCTTACTATTACTAAGACAATATTATTACTTATGTTTCATGTTTCAATCAAACTTGTTATTTTGTATGGTTGAATATTAATATTGTTACTTGTAATATGTGTTAGAGCATGGATTAATTAATATGTGTTATTTAATTCCATGTGTTATAATCATTTAATAATGTTAAAGTATAGACAAAATATGTAGAATTCCATTAGGTGTAAGTACCATTAAATGATGGGCATAATGATAACTTCACACCACCAACTTTATGAAAGGGTGTAGTCCCTAAATGAAGTGCCCCTTCTCTATCTATATAAAGGCTATCCATCAGCCATTAGAGACACTTTACATTGACTAAAAATTCAGTCTCAAATTCTCTCTTCATTCATTAAGAAAGAACAAAGTGTGGGCACTATCATTTATAAGACTATCTCCCTAATCTCTCCTTTATTCAAGAACAAGATCAAGAACATACAATGGATTCTTCAGGTACACGCTTCCGTCTTCATCCTCTTCTCCTACTTAATCTAGTTGTGAGTCGGTTTATTATTCATTGGATCATTTATGTTCCAACAATTGGTATCAGAGTCTACTCATAAACTAGATTGAGTTTAAGTTTTCTTATAAAGCCTTATGCTTTAATTTTGTTTCATGTTCATATCCTTGTGTGATTTCTCTTAATTTTGTTCTTGTACATGATACTCATCTTGTCTAAGAGTATTATGTTCATAAATTCATTCAATTTCTGGAAATAATGGTAAAATCAAACTTTAAGAGACACAATGGTTCATACAAGATTACCCCATTTACATAGCCAACATTGTGTAATGTTTGGAGTGTGTAAATCTAGATCTACTTGTTTAAATCATGTTAATTAAAGTACAAACTTATTCCATTTACATAGCCTGCATTTTATAATGCATTAAGTATGGAAATTTGGATCAAACATGTTCATAAAATGGTGTAAAAATGGTGATTTTTCGTCAATCTGAGCATTGGGCACGACTCATCCCATTGGGGACGAGTCGTCCCCGTTAATTTTCTGGAAATGGGACCTCTCTAATACAGTCGTCCCCCTTATAGGAACGAGTTGTCCCCTTAGGGACGAGTCGTGCCCTAAGGGACGAGTCGTCCTCATTGATTTTCCAGATTAGGGTGTCTCTGATGAAGTCGTCCCCCTTACAGGCACGAGTCGTCCTCTTGAGGACGAGTCATCCCTTGAAGGACGAGTCATCCAGAGAGCTTTCAGGTTCAAATTTTGCTCAGAATTTTGTAATATTTCACTTGTTTCTTTGCCCTTTAAATTTTCTGAAATTACCTTAAGGCCTTATGTTTCCGATTAATTATATCCTTAACATTTTGGACAAAATTAACATCATCGCCAAAGTGATTTTGTTGATTAAATTCAAACTTGTTAAAAGATGAATGCAAATGTTGATATGTGATAACATGCTTGTTTCCCTAAGGAGACCTTGTTGTTGACTAAGTATTTACATTCATGGGGTAATAATTGAATAAAACATTTGGTTATTTTAAATACTTTGTACCATTCCAAAGGAAGGCGGGTGTTTAAAATAAATTGTTTGTATTCTTTATTGCCGGGTAACAAGTACCTTAAACTTTAGGACATCTTTTATACTTGAACCGGCCCAAAGGAAGGCAAGTATTTAAAATGTATTGTTTAGATTATTTGTTCACCCTAAGATGAATCAAATTGTGAGTCAATTCGCAATCCAAAGATTAGTCTTGATGTCATGTTAATTATCTTTTATTTTTGATGGAATTCATTTGATATAATTAATCATTGTGTAGATTCTTATATATGTTTTATGTTTCATCTTGTTCTTTTCCCTCAGATTTGATTAATGCTTCATCCGTAACTACTACTATAAACAATGTACCTTTGCTTACTGGGACTAACCTTAAAACTTGGAAAAATAATATAACGATGATCTTAGGCTGTATGGACATCGATCCCGCATAGGGGAATCAAGTCCCGCTACTCTCACTAAAGTAATACCGTTATAGAACGGAAAAATGTTGAGCAATGGGAACGGTCCAACCGCGTGAGTCTAATGATCATGGAAAATGCAGTTTCGAAGACATTTTTGGACAATGTCTCTGAGATTGAAAATGCTGAGTTTTTTCTTGAATTCTTGTGGAAACCTGTTTCCATACGGTACAAGGGTGACGAAAATCTTCGGGAGTACATTATTGAATTATTTCATCTTTCGATCAAACTAAAGACACTTAAGTTAGAGATTTCGGAAGATTTGCTCGTGCACTTAGTTTTGATCTATCTTCCTCCTAAATTTGGTCCTTTTGAGGTGACCTATAAATGTCAAAAGTACAAGTGGAATATTAATGGATTACTTTCACATATGACATTAGAGGAAGATAGGATGAAATATCTTAAATTAGAAAATACTCACTCAGCATTTACTTCTTCTCGTGGGATTAAGAGAAGAGGGAAGGAAATTGCGGTTGCAAGTAAGAAGCATAAGAGATCATTTAAGGATCATAAAGTCAAGAAATGCTTCTTTTGCAAGGACCTTACTCGCATGAAGAACGACTACCATAAGTATCGCGAATGACGAATTCAGAATGGTAAGTTACTTGGTCTTGTTTGTACTAAGGCAAATTTGGTTTCAATTCCTTAATATACATGGTGGTTGTATTCTGGTGCAACAACTGACATTAGGTCATGTATGCAGGGTTGCCTGAATTACCGAATCCCCAGTGAAGATGAGAGAAACATCTATATGGGAGCTGAAAATCCGGTTGAAGTTATAGGCATACGGATTATTAGATTAATGTTAAGTACTGGCTATTATTTTGTATTAAATAATACATTCATTGTACCATCTTTTAGATGGAATTTAATATCTATCATAGTTTTGGACAAGGAAGGTTACTCTTGTTCTTTTGGTAATAATAAATGTGATCTTTTTTTTTAAATTTCAAAATTGTCGGTACTAGTACTTTGTCATATATCGATAATCTTAATTTACTTGACACAATCAAGAAAATGAATGAGTCCCATAATAATGAAACCAAAACTAAAGGCACTAAACAAAAGTTATCAAGTAAAAAAAAAATCTTATACCTTGTGGCATAGGCGTTTGGGTCATATCTCTAAAAGGAGAATTGACAAGCTTGTGTCCGAGGGAATATTACACAAACTTGATACTCTGAAAAATAACTTTTGTATTGAATGCATTAAAGGGAAATTTACAAACACTAAAGGCACAGAATCCTTGAGAGCCTCAAATGTCTTAGAACTTATTCATACGGATATATGTGGACCGTTTACTACCCCTTCATGGAACGGTCAAACATATTTCATCACGTTCATAGACGATTTCTCTCGTTATGGATACATTTATTTGCTTCATTAAAAGTCTCAATCTTTGGACATTTTCAAGTCTTTTAAGGCCAAAGTTGAAAATCAACTTGGAAAGACTATTAAGAACGTTAGATCCGATCGTGGTGGTGAATACTACGGACGAAATGACGGTTCGAGAGAACAACGTACGGGTCCTTTTGCTCGCTTTTTGGAAGAGTGTGGGATTGTTCCTCACTACACCATGCCGGGGAAACCCAATATGAATGGTGTAGCCGAGAGACGTAATAGAACCCTTAAAAATATGGTAAGAAGTATGGTTTCTTGTACTTCATTACCTCACTCATTATGGGGCGATGCATTAAAAACCTCAACTTATCTACTTAATAGAGCTCCTTCAAAAGCTACCGAAAAAACCCCTTATGAGTTATGGACGAATAAGAAACCGTCCTTAAATCATCTTCATGTATGGGGGTGTCCAGCAGAAGCTAAGCCTTATAGGCCTAATGAGGGCAAACTGGACCCTAAAACTGTTAGTAGCTATTTTGTAGGGTATGCTGAGAGATCTAGGGGATATAAATTCTATGACCCAAAAACTAGAATATTTTTCGAGACAGAAAATGCTAGGTTTTTTGAGGATGCTGAATTTAGAGGGAAAAATTTGAATAGTAATTTTGAATTTGAAGAGTTAGAGGAGGAATCCGTTTATATACCTCTTCATATAGTTCCTATCGAAAATCAAGCACTTGTGCCTGAAATTCAATAAGAACATATAATTCAAAATAACATTAATTCTCCTATTAATGAACAACATGAAAATGTTGATGAAGAAATTCAACACCCTCAAAATCAAGATGAACTGGTGCCCTTAAGGAGATCTAATAGAGCAAGAAGGAGTGCTATTCTGGATTATTATGATGTGTATCTTGCCGAGAATGAGGAACCGTTAGGTTTAGTGGGAGATGAACCAATCACCTTCCATGAAGCTATTAGTGGTTCAAATTCTCATGAGTGGATTAATGCCATAAATGAAGAATTAAAATCCATGAAAGATAATGATGTTTGGGGTCTTATCCCATTACCTAAGAATGTGAAACCCATTGGGTATAAATGGGTCTTTAAGACCAAAAAGGATTCACAAGGTAATGTGGAAAGACATAAGGCTCATCTTGTCACTAAAAGATTTACTCAAAAAGAAGGCATTGATTACAAAGAAACATTTTCACCGGTATCCTCTAAAAATGTTTTTAGGATCATTATGGCATTAGTAGCACATTTTGATCTTGAGCTTCATCAAATGGATGTAAAGACAGCTTTTCTCAATGGCGACATTGAGGAAACTATCTATATGAAGAAACCAGAAATGGTGACTGATTCGGATCAAACTAGTCAACTAGTTTGTAAACTTAAGAAATCCATTTATGGGCATAAGCAAGCATCTCATCAATGGTACTTAAAATTTAATTAAGCTATTTTTTCATTTGATTTTGAAATGAATCTTGGTGAAAATTGTGTGTACCATAAGTTCAGTGGAAGTAGATTTATATTTTGGTCTTATATGTGGATGACATTTTACTTAAGGAACTTCTTAAGGAAACTAAGAAATTTCTCTCAAACAAATTTGAGATGAAAAGATCTTGGTGAAGCTTCTTTTGTATTAGAAATTCAAATACATCGTGATAATTCACAAGGTATTTTAGGATTATCACAAAAGAGCTATATAGAGAAAGTATTACAAAGGTTTAACATGCAAAATTGTAAACCACATGACACCCCTGTCTCTAAGGGAGATAAATTCAGTCTAAAGCAATGTCCTAAAATTAATTTTGAATCCAAGTATATGGAAAATATCCCTTATCCACCGACAGTAGGAAGCTTAATGTATGCACAAGTCTGTACACGTCCAGACCTTGCATTTATTATTGGGATGCTTGGTCAATACCAAAGCAATTCGGAAAGAAGAACATTAAGTCACATCTTAAAGAATGATGAAGTACCTATAAAACATTAAACTACATGCTTATGTATATAAAATCGGATCTTTTTGAGATCATTAGGTATTCCGATTCTGTTTTACTGGATGCAAAAATGTCAAAAGACATCATATGGTTATATCTCTTGTTGAAGAGAAATAAGTATAAAATGAACAAATAGATATACAACTTATTGGATCAAACTCCATGTTATTGGATCCATTTTTTAAAGCGTAATCTCTTTTGATGTTTCACGAGCATACTGCTCATATGGGTGAAACGACTTTTGATAATGCTTAAATCAGTGGGAGTTTGTGTTGTTTTCTATTTCCTTGTGTTGTTTTTATTGATCTTATTTGGTTAAATAGGACTAGTTGGAGAATATATATATATATGCGTTCTTAATATATATTCATTAAATATTCCATGCTACATATCTATACTTAATCTATGTCATTTAGTTGGATATATATATGTGATTAATGTGGGTTTAGTTGCGAATCAATTACAACAACTGCCCCTTTAGTCCCTATACTTATAAGACTAATGGACGAGATTGAATTGGATGACAATAAAAGGGCACATAAGGGTTGTCATTCATATTATAAATGATTTAAGGAATTTATTTAGTAAAAGATACATATTAATATTAATCCAAGTGGGAGATTGTTAGAACGTGAATTAATTAATATGTGTTATTTAATTCCATGTGTTATAATCATTTAATAATGTTAAAGTATAGACAAAATATGTAGAATTCCATTAGGTGTAAGTACCATTAAATGATGGGCATAATGGTAGCTTCACACCACCAATTTTATGAAAGGGTGTAGTCCATAAATGAAGTTCCCCTTCTCTATCTATATAAAGGCTATCCATCAGCCATTAGAGACACTTTACATTGACTAAAAATTCAGTCTCAAATTCTCTCTTCATTCATTAAGGAAGAACAAAGTGTGGGCACTATCATTTAGAAGACTATCTCCCTAATCTCTCCTTTATTCAAGAACAAGATCAAGGACATACAATGGATTCTTCAGGTACACACTTTCGTCTTCATCTTCTTCTCCTACTTAATCTAGTTGTGTGTCGGTTTAGTGTTCATTGGATCATTTATGTTCCAACAATATGTATTTATTTAGATCTCATTTGCTTTCTTTGCAATTTTACTCACATTTATGATTATGACTTTGTAATATGTATTTTTATGCTTCTTATATTTTTTTAGCCAGATATGCCGCCAAGGAAGCAAATAGGTGAGGGCTCCTCAAGAAAAGAAAGATGGTTGGCAAAAAAACAAAGAAATGGGGTAAAGAAAAGCTTAATGTCATATTTAATGAATTTGGACAACCCTTGTGACGACCCCAACCCTAGGCACTAAATTTAAATATTTTATTATATGCTTTTAATGATTTTGATAGTTTTATGTGTCCAATTATGTCTTTAGATTCTTAATTTAAGATAAATTGGATGAGAAGTAAATTTAGAATCTTTTGAGAAATTATTGAGTATTAAATAAAGAAACTTGGGGAAATAATAAAAAATGGAAATATGATAAATAGTACAAGGAGGCTATTTGGGTAGGATAAATTAATTGGATAAAGATTTATTTTAATTTAAAAAAAAAAAAGGATGAAAGCCTTGATTCTAGGTTGATGGGAGGGGGGCCAAAATGTCTTGCTCCTTCCTAGGCTTGCCATGTGTCCTTCCCTCCCTCACCTCCTCTTACTCCCTTCTTCCTTCTCCTTCATTCATTCTACTTCTTCCAAAAGAAAGCCTAGAACTCCATGGAAGCTCCCAACACCAAGCTTTGAAGCCAAGCCATTTCTCCACCAAATTCAAGTCTAGGAGCATCATTGAAGTGGGATCATCTAGGGGAATCCATCAAGTTAGAAAGATCACCTTCCATTATAAAACCCTAAGGTGAGTTGTTATGATTCCCTTCTCCTACTTGTTCATAAGTTCTTTAAATGTTGTTCTTGTTCTTGTGATGTTGATTTCATGCCTTGGAAACCTTAATGGAAGTTGGATGATTGAAAAATGAAACTAGTTGAAGTTAGGGTTCAAGGAAGACAATCTAAAGGGTTGAAATGGGTGGAATTTGTAGTAATAATCAATCTAAGGTTACTTGGGTTTGGGTTTACTTGTTTGGAGTGAGACTTGGTAAAGCTAAGGTTCCCTTTGGTGTTCTTGTGATAGGCATGGTATAAGGAAAGGAAGACTAGGTTCAAAATGGGTAAAAATCTGAAATTGGGCTGGAGGAAGGCTTGGGCGGTCGCCCATGGGGGCTTGGGCGGCCGCCCATCACGGCAGAACTCACTTTGGCTTTAAAGTCCACTTGGGCGGTCGCCCAAGTGGTTAGGGCGGTCGCCCATGTTGGCAGAATTTGGCCCAGTTCCCTGTTTCGCTGAATTTTCACTAGTAACCTCCTAGTATGATCCTTAACCAAAATAAAGTTTGGAATCTAACCTTTCCGGATATGAATTAATCCTTTTAACCTAGGTTATACTTAGAACAATTGTATCACTTAATGACACCTTAATTGGGTTACTATGGAACTACGGAAGCACATTAAGTCGGAATCAGGAATTGTTTGGAAATCTTATTTGGCCTTATCAAATGTAACTCCGACTTGATAAATCTAACATGAATTCCTATAAAGACCTTGTAATATAGAATATTGTTCGGAAATTGGTTATTAAGCTTGATTTGTACTTCACCAATGTAGTTCAAACTTGGGAGGTAGATCCTGAACTCTTATTGAGGTTATCCGAAGTTGTGTAATGACTACGTAGGAATTGTTTATGATACGTTGTTATATTGCTTATCCCCTTTTGTGGATTATTTAGCATGTTATTATATTATCCCAAGTGTGGATTTATTTATCTTATGGTTATATTGTTATCCCAAGTGTGGATTTATATTGCAAGTTTATGATATGTGTTGGACTTGGTATACTGGTTGTTGGAGGGTTAGTTCTGGTGAATATTGCTTTAAGCAGTTCACAGGAGATGAGTTATGACAATAACTATCTCGGTTGTTAGGGGGTTGTTTCTGGTGAATATTGCCTAAGCAGTTCACAGGAGATGAGTTATGACAATAACTATCTCGGTTGTTCGGGGGTTGTTTATGAATATTGCCTAAGCAGTTCATAAGAGATGAGTTATGACGATAACTATCTCAGTTGTATGATTTGTTTGTGAATAATGCCTAAGCAGTTCACAGGAGATGAGTTATAATCATAAATATCTCGAATTTATGATATTGATTCTGGTGGATATGCATTCACAGAAAATGTGGAGTATTTACTTCCACAATGGTACGAGTCATGATTCAGACGGGAAAAGGTAAACCAAGGTAATGGAAGGTGTTTACAGCTTTTCCAAGGTGTGTATGCAATTTGTTATGTGTTGCATCTTATATGGCATATTGCTGCATTCATAATAGCTTGCTGAGATTTATTCTCACCCCTCTCCCTTTACTGTTTTTAGATTCCGAGACAGATGGACCGGCCAAGTAAGGGCGGTGAGGAGTTTGGAAGTTATATTTTGGGAATTGTCGGGGTATGATTTGGTTGGTATAGAAAGTGTACTTTGGTATAAGTCATTTGCGGAATTGTATTATTAAATCTTCATTTTATGTTATAATCGATGCCTTTTTGTAACTAAAATAGTTTCTTACTTTCTAAGTTAGTCAACAATTTCTCCATGGTGAAAAGGTGTAGATTATTTTGAAATGGTTATAACAATTGTAATTATTTTTGAAAGTTAAATAAAGGTTTTAAAAGTTATTGAAATTTGGGTTAGTTTGAGGACGCTCCAGCCTGGGACACGTGTAGGTTCCGGGTCGGGGTCCTCACAGTTGGTATCAGAGCTCGGTTAGAATTCTCGGGGTAGAGTCTAGCTGAGTGAGAGTGTGTGATGACTGACGTCGAGAGTATTATGCAGGAATTTGTTCAATGACAGAAAATGATATTGACCAACCAAGGAATCAAGGAAAGGTGAGTTATGGAGAGATAGATTCCTCCACAATCATTTGAGGTATATTACCTGTCTCCGGAGTTAGGGATCATACTTTTCTAAATTTCATTCATTTCGTTCTCATGTGGCATTACATTTCGCTTTTATTTGCATAATTGGCCTAAAGGTTTCCTTATGTGCTGGAGGTTCTACTCCTATGGGAGAGTACCTCGAATCATTCTTGTTTATCATGGTGGACGTGATGTGTCCACATGTGGGCATGTATTGCCGATGGATTTGGTCGAGTTACCAATCCGTGAATTATTGTTATATTAACCTGAATTATTTGTGTAGTTGTTGTGCTTGAGGAGGACTGTTGCAAGAAGCGAGTCTCCTTATCTATGTTTGATTTGTCTCCATGTGTAATTGAGGCGGATAAATTATTAATGGAGGTTATGTTATATATGCGTAAATGTCGAAAGTATGGCCTAAGGAATGTGAAGGTTATTTGGATTGTGTGTTATAATTGATTTAAAAAAACCTTGAATTATCTCATGTACCGGTAGTAAATGAATTTGTGAATTCTTAATTGAGGTTAGGTATATGGCCTAATTAAGAGTGGTTTATAGTTGTACAACGTGCGTGAGTATTTATACATTGGTGTCTCGTGGTGGGGACTAGATATATGAGGCTAGTATTGAAAGTGATAGTCTAAGTGGGATTTTATGAGTTATAAATATCGCGAGTACGAGATCTTATAGAACTAATATATCTTTGCCTTATGTGCTATTAGTTGACTAAGTGGTGTTTTCTGTGTGAGTTTCAAAATGGGTTTCATCAGGTATCATACCCGGATATTGAGATTTTGAGTTGCTATAAGGTACTATTATGGTATTCGGATTTCTAGATAGAGGACACTAATTGGGATGATGGACTTGATGATTCATCTTGGGAAAGTATTTGATAAAGAAGATAATTAGCTTAGCGACTCTCCGTAAGGATAAATTAGTACTATATTTAGAAAAGATGATACTTGGTGGATAATTATAGATTATGGAGATCTCAAATTAGTAACTGTGAAGAATAAGTATTCATTATCACTTGTTGATGATTTGTATGACTGATTTTAGAAACTAGTAGGATACTCAATGGTTATTAGTTGAAATTTTCGGAGTGTTACAATTACAGTAAATATTTGCTTTAAGGATATACTTAAGACAACATTTATATCTAGTATGACCGTTTTGATTTATGGATTGTGTATTAGTTATGGAAAGGTAAATAGAGTAAAGGCGAAGAAGTATAATAGATGTAATTATTGGTGACTTGTAGGATCAACTTCAGGAATTAGTAAAATATGTATATGGGTTGTTTTGAGAGATGATTATCATTAGTTGATAAAATAAAATGAGGATAAATCTTATTGGAAGACGGGGTACTTTAGGATGATTACACCGTATAGGTTGACTTAGTTGCGTGACTCATATGAAGGATTGGTGTGATGCTTGGAGGATGTAGACGTTATACGGATTTTGAGTTGTTGATGGTTATTGGGAGGTAAGCTAGTTTATACTGTTCATGTTTAATTGCAATTTGGGGATGATTGATCGATGTGCGTTCTAGTTGTATCTTCTTATTAGGAAATCATGGTATTTGATCGGAAACTAGATGTTTACAATATGTTGTTATTAAGTATAATTCCAATATCGAAGGTAAGGAATAGATGACTCAAATTAAGTAAAAGTGTTGAATATACAACTTGAGGAATTATTGAATCGAGGATGATTTACCTAGTTATACTCTTAATGATTGTTTTAGTGTTATTTATCGGAGATAGTAATAGTATTGCGAGATTGTGTTTTCTTATAAGAGAATTTAATTAAGTATAAATATTATGAATGGTAGCTATACTATAAATAGAGGTCAAACAAGAATATTATGTTGAAATTGTTTAATTGTGTTTTAACAATTGAAAGTGTGTGTTGAACTTCGGTGTGAGCATTTGTACCCTTCGGGGATAATTGATTTAATAAGGTCAGTGAACCGTTTTTGTGTACATTAAAATATGTGAGTAATTTAACTATCTACAACTGGTATGGGACGGTTGTAGATAATTAAATCACTCGAGTTATTTTTATTAGCTTACCAATCTTTTGAAATTTCTTGAAATTGTGAGTGGTTTAGTTAATTAAAACTGGTATGGGCCGGTTTTAAATAAATAAACCATTCGGATCTCTTTGAATCTCTTTTTATATTATCCTTTGGAATTCTGAAAGATGTTGTAATTTTTTTTTTTTTGAAAGACTTGGTATCCTAAAGATATAAATTGTACAGAAGCAAGTAGAAAAGCAACCTAGTTTCCCTATAGTGATTAATTGTATTAAAAATTTTGATCCGAGAAATGATTTGATAAATTGTGTAGTTATCCATGTGGAGGTCGCAGTAGACTTGGTTTTTGTATTGGAGTTGGACCGACCCCGTTGTGGGCGGCCAACCATTTGAGTTGAATATTGATCTGTCACTGGACCTGAGCATAATTAGAACATTGAATTATGATATAAAATCGACTAGTATTCCGTTTATGGGAATCCGGGTCTTAGTAGCATGTTTACATTTATTATTCATAGGCAGTTATTTAATGTTTGTATCATGAGAAATGAGGATGAGATAATCGAAATAACTCATTTCAAGCGAGTCAAGACATAAGACGGTTTGGTCATAAATGTGAAAATAGAAACCTGACGTTAGAAGATTTATTAAAATATTTAGAGTTCTAGATTGAACTGAGAGTATTATCACGATGAATTTTGTGATTTGGTTACTTTGAAAGTAAAAGGAGTATGTCGTTTTTTTTTTATAGGAAGTTGATGGTGTTTTCTACTTATTTTATATATTTATAATGATAAGATTCATTGATCGAGTCCTTGTATATGTTAGGAGATAGTTTGATTGTATAAAACCCCATAGTGTGAAATGGATTGGATAGTCATTCATTTTGGAAGATCCTACTGGAATGTAGGAATACTATTGAGTTTAACTTTGTGAAAAATTGTGGAATCATTAATTATTATTGAGGATATGCTACGGGCATGTACAATGGGTTTTTGTAGTCGATAGGAAATATGATTACTAGTGGTTGGATGTGTATAATAGCAGTTATCATTCTAGCATTAAGGTAAAACCGTATAAGGCGTTGTTAGGGAATAAAATATCGATCTCTAATTTGTTGGGGTGAGGTTGGAGAAGCAAGGCCTAAGGTAAATTGGCGCCAAAATTTGTTAATCCATTTGAAGTTTTGGAAGGTTGATGACTTGAATCATAGATTGGCTCGGAGCAGCTTATAGAGTATTTAAAGTTTTAAATGCAATATTGTAGTGTATTTAGTGACATAAGTTGTAAGACTTTTAATCATTGATATTTTATTGAGGTCGTGAAAATTCGGGTCAGTGATGTTTGTAAGGTATTCATGGAGCATTAAGTTGTAATATCGTATTATTAATGAAATTAGAATCTTGGGAAAAAAATCACACATTGAAGAGACTATTTGAGAATTGGAGCCTGAGGTATACATGTAACCGAGGCGGGTTGAACAATTAGGCAAGTGATAGTCAAATTCGGGACGAATTTTTTTTAAGGGAAAGTGAGTGTGACGACCCCAACCCTAGGCACTAAATTTAAATATTTTATTATATGCTTTTAATGATTTTGATAGTTTTATGTGTCCAATTATGTCTTTAGATTCTTAATTTAAGATAAATTGGATGAGAAGTAAATTTAGAATCTTTTGAGAAATTATTGAGTATTAAATAAAGAAACTTGGGGAAATAATAAAAAATGGAAATATGATAAATAGTACAAGGAGGCTATTTGGGTAGGATAAATTAATTGGATAAAGATTTATTTTAATTTAAAAAAAAAAAGGATGAAAGCCTTGATTCTAGGTTGATGGGAGGGGGGCCAAAATGTCTTGCTCCTTCCTAGGCTTGCCATGTGTCCTTCCCTCCCTCACCTCCTCTTACTCCCTTCTTCCTTCTCCTTCATTCATTCTACTTCTTCCAAAAGAAAGCCTAGAACTCCATGGAAGCTCCCAACACCAAGCTTTGAAGCCAAGCCATTTCTCCACCAAATTCAAGTCTAGGAGCATCATTGAAGTGGGATCATCTAGGGGAATCCATCAAGTTAGAAAGATCACCTTCCATTATAAAACCCTAAGGTGAGTTGTTATGATTCCCTTCTCCTACTTGTTCATAAGTTCTTTAAATGTTGTTCTTGTTCTTGTGATGTTGATTTCATGCCTTGGAAACCTTAATGGAAGTTGGATGATTGAAAAATGAAACTAGTTGAAGTTAGGGTTCAAGGAAGACAATCTAAAGGGTTGAAATGGGTGGAATTTGTAGTAATAATCAATCTAAGGTTACTTGGGTTTGGGTTTACTTGTTTGGAGTGAGACTTGGTAAAGCTAAGGTTCCCTTTGGTGTTCTTGTGATAGGCATGGTATAAGGAAATGAAGACTAGGTTCAAAATGGGTAAAAATCTGAAATTGGGCTGGAGGAAGGCTTGGGCGGTCGTCCATGGGGGCTTGGGCGGCCGCCCATCACGGCAGAACTCACTTTGGCTTTAAAGTCCACTTGGGCGGTCGCCCAAGTGGTTAGGGCGGTCGCCCATGTTGGCAGAATTTGGCCCAGTTCCCTGTTTCGCTGAATTTTCACTAGTAACCTCCTAGTATGATCCTTAACCAAAATAAAGTTTGGAATCTAACCTTTCCGGATATGAATTAATCCTTTTAACCTAGGTTATACTTAGAACAATTGTATCACTTAATGACACCTTAATTGGGTTACTATGGAACTACGGAAGCACATTAAGTCGGAATCAGGAATTGTTTGGAAATCTTATTTGGCCTTATCAAATGTAACTCCGACTTGATAAATCTAACATGAATTCCTATAAAGACCTTGTAATATAGAATATTGTCCGGAAATTGGTTATTAAGCTTGATTTGTACTTCACCAATGTAGTTCAAACTTGGGAGGTAGATCCTGAACTCTTATTGAGGTTATCCGAAGTTGTGTAATGACTACGTAGGAATTGTTTATGATACGTTGTTATATTGCTTATCCCCTTTTGTGGATTATTTAGCATGTTATTATATTATCCCAAGTGTGGATTTATTTATCTTATGGTTATATTGTTATCCCAAGTGTGGATTTATATTGCAAGTTTATGATATGTGTTGGACTTGGTATACTGGTTGTTGGAGGGTTAGTTACGGTGAATATTGCTTTAAGCGGTTCACGGGAGATGAGTTATGACAATAACTATCTCGGTTGTTAGGGGTTGTTTACGGTGAATATTGCCTAAGCGGTTCACGGGAGATGAGTTATGACAATAACTATCTCGGTTGTTCGGGGTTGTTTATGAATATTGCCTAAGCGGTTCATAAGAGATGAGTTATGACGATAACTATCTCGGTTGTATGATTTGTTTGTGAATAATGCCTAAGCGGTTCACAGAGATGAGTTATAATCATAAATATCTCGAATTTATGATATTGATTAAGTGGATATGCATTCACAGAAAAATGTGGAGTATTTACTTCCACAATGGTACGACTCATGATTCAGACGGGAAAAGGTAAACCAAGGTAATGGAAGGTGTTTACAGCTTTTCCAAGGTGTGTATGCAATTTGTTATGTGTTGCATCTTATATGGCATATTGTTGCATTCATAATAGCTTGCTGAGATTTATTCTCACCCCTCTCCCTTTCTTGTTTTTAGATTCTGAGACAGATGGACCGGCCAAGTAAGGGCGGTGAGGAGTTTGGAAGTTATATTTTGGGAATTGTCGGGGTATGATTTGGTTGGTATAGAAAGTGTACTTTGGTATAAGTCATTTGCGGAATTGTATTATTAAATCTTCATTTTATGTTATAATCGATGCCTTTTTGTAACTAAAATAGTTTCTTACTTTCTAAGTTAGTCAACTATTTCTCCATGGTGAAAAGGTGTAGATTATTTTGAAATGGTTATAACAATTGTAATTATTTTTGAAAGTTAAATAAAGGTTTTAAAAGTTATTGAAATTTGGGTTAGTTTGAGGACGCTCCAGCCTGGGACACGTGTAGGTTCCGGGTCGGGGTCCTCACAGTTGGTATCAGAGCTCGGTTAGAATTCTCGGGGTAGAGTCTAGCTGAGTGAGAGTGTGTGATGACTGACGTCGAGAGTATTATGCAGGAATTTGTTCAATGACAGAAAATGATATTGACCAACCAAGGAATCAAGGAAAGGTGAGTTATGGAGAGATAGATTCCTCCACAATCATTTGAGGTATATTACCTGTCTCCGGAGTTAGGGATCATACTTTTCTAAATTTCATTCATTTCGTTCTCATGTGGCATTACATTTCGCTTTTATTTGCATAATTGGCCTAAAGGTTTCCTTATGTGCTGGAGGTTCTACTCCTATGGGAGAGTACCTCGAATCATTCTTGTTTATCATGGTGGACGTGATGTGTCCACATGTGGGCATGTATTGCCGATGGATTTGGTCGAGTTACCAATCCGTGAATTATTGTTATATTAACCTGAATTATTTGAGTAGTTGTTGTGCTTGAGGAGGACTATTGCAAGAAGCGAGTCTCCTTATCTATGTTTGATTTGTCTCCATGTGTAATTGAGGCGGATAAATTATTAATGGAGGTTATGTTATATATGCGTAAATGTCGAAAGTATGGCCTAAGGAATGTGAAGGTTATTTGGATTGTGTGTTATAATTGATTTAAAAGAACCTTGAATTATCTCATGTACCGGTAGTAAATGAATTTGTGAATTCTTAATTGAGGTTAGGTATATGGCCTAATTAAGAGTGGTTTATAGTTGTACAACGTGCGTGAGTATTTATACATTGGTGTCTCGTGGTGGGGACTAGATATATGAGGCTAGTATTGAAAGTGATAGTCTAAGTGGGATTATATGAGTTATAAATATCGCGAGTACGAGATCTTATAGAACTAATATATCTTTGCCTTATGTGCTATTAGTTGACTAAGTGGTGTTTTCTGTGTGAGTTTCAAAATGGGTTTCATCAGGTATCATACCCGGATATTGAGATTTTGAGTTGCTATAAGGTACTATTATGGTATTCGGATTTCTAGATAGAGGACACTAATTGGGATGATGGACTTGATGATTCATCTTGGGAAAGTATTTGATAAAGAAGATAATTAGCTTAGCGACTCTCCGTAAGGAAAAATTAGTACTATATTTAGAAAAGATGATACTTGGTGGATAATTATAGATTATGGAGATCTCAAATTAGTAACTGTGAAGAATAAGTATTCATTATCACTTGTTGATGATTTGTATGACTGATTTTAGAAACTAGTAGGATACTCAATGGTTATTAGTTGAAATTTTCGGAGTGTTACAATTACCGTAAATATTTGCTTTAAGGATATACTTAAGACAACATTTATATCTAGTATGACCGTTTTGATTTATGGATTGTGTATTAGTTATGGAAAGGTAAATAGAGTAAAGGCGAAGAAGTATAATAGATGTAATTATTGGTGACTTGTAGGATCAACTTCAGGAATTAGTAAAATATGTATATGGGTTGTTTTGAGAGATGATTATCATTAGTTGATAAAATAAAATGAGGATAAATCTTATTGGAAGACGGGGTACTTTAGGATGATTACACCGTATAGGTTGACTTAGTTGCGTGACTCATATGAAGGATTGGTGTGATGCTTGGAGGATGTAGACGTTATACGGATTTTGAGTTGTTGATGGTTATTGGGAGGTAAGCTAGTTTATACTGTTCATGTTTAATTGCAATTTGGGGATGATTGATCGATGTGCGTTCTAGTTGTATCTTCTTATTAGGAAATCATGGTATTTGATCGGAAACTAGATGTTTACAATATGTTGTTATTAAGTATAATTCCAATATCGAAGGTAAGGAATAGATGACTCAAATTAAGTAAAAGTGTTGAATATACAACTTGAGGAATTATTGAATCGAGGATGATTTACCTAGTTATACTCTTAATGATTGTTTTAGTGTTATTTATCGGAGATAGTAATAGTATTGCGAGATTGTGTTTTCTTATAAGAGAATTTAATTAAGTATAAATATTATGAATGGTAGCTATACTATAAATAGAGGTCAAACAAGAATATTATGTTGAAATTGTTTAATTGTGTTTTAACAATTGAAAGTGTGTGTTGAACTTCGGTGTGAGCATTTGTACCCTTCGGGGATAATTGATTTAATAAGGTCAGTGAACCGTTTTTGTGTACATTAAAATATGTGAGTAATTTAACTATCTACAACTGGTATGGGACGGTTGTAGATAATTAAATCACTCGAGTTATTTTTATTAGCTTACCAATCTTTTGAAATTTCTTGAAATTGTGAGTGGTTTAGTTAATTAAAACTGGTATGGGCCGGTTTTAAATAAATAAACCATTCGGATCTCTTTGAATCTCTTTTTATATTATCCTTTGGAATTCTGAAAGATGTTGTAATTTTTTTTTTTTTTGAAAGACTTGGTATCCTAAAGATATAAATTGTACAGAAGCAAGTAGAAAAGCAACCTAGTTTCCCTATAGTGATTAATTGTATTAAAAATTTTGATCCGAGAAATGATTTGATAAATTGTGTAGTTATCCATGTGGAGGTCGCAGTAGACTTGGTTTTTGTATTGGAGTTGGACCGACCCCGTTGTGGGCGGCCAACCATTTGAGTTGAATATTGATCTGTCACTGGACCTGAGCATAATTAGAACATTGAATTATGATATAAAATCGACTAGTATTCCGTTTATGGGAATTCGGGTCTTAGTAGCATGTTTACATTTATTATTCATAGGCAATTATTTAACACAAAATCTGGGGAGAAACGCGTTTCTCCGTCGCTTATGGAGAAACGGGGCTTGTTAGGTCGTGCGACATACCTAGCCACAAAAACTGGATATCACTTCATCAGCTTCTGGATATCCAGAAGCTTTGGAAAGGATATCCAGAAGCTTTGAAATGGATAGCCAGAAGCTTTGAAAAGGATATCCAGAAACCAAATATTTTTTCTGGATATCCTTTACAAAGCTTCTGGATATCCATTTCAAAGCTTCTGGATATCCAGAAGCTTTGTAAAGGATTTCCAGAAAAAATACTTGGTTTCTGGATATCCTTTACAAAGCTTCTGGCTATCCATTTCAAAGCTTCTGGATATCCAGAAGCTTTGTAAAGGATATCCAGAAACTGGCTACTTACGTCGCGCGACATAATAAGCCCCGTTTCTCCATACGCGATGGAAAAACGCGTTTCTCCCCAGACGCACTCATTATTTAATGTTTGTATCATGAGAAATGAGGATGAGATAATCGAAATAACTCATTTCAAGCGAGTCAAGACATAAGACGGTTTGGTCATAAATGTGAAAATAGAAACCTGACGTTAGAAGATTTATTAAAATATTTAGAGTTCTAGATTGAACTGAGAGTATTATCACGATGAATTTTGTGATTTGGTTACTTTGAAAGTAAAAGGAGTATGTCGTTTTTTTTTATAGGAAGTTGATGGTGTTTTCTACTTATTTTATATATTTATAATGATAAGATTCATTGATCGAGTCCTTGTATATGTTAGGAGATAGTTTGATTGTATAAAACCCCATAGTGTGAAATGGATTGGATAGTCATTCATTTTGGAAGATCCTACTGGAATGTAGGAATACTATTGAGTTTAACTTTGTGAAAAATTGTGGAATCATTAATTATTATTGAGGATATGCTACGGGCATGTACAATGGGTTTTTGTAGTCGATAGGAAATATGATTACTAGTGGTTGGATGTGTATAATAGCAGTTATCATTCTAGCATTAAGGTAAAACCGTATAAGGCGTTGTTAGGGAATAAAATATCGATCTCTAATTTGTTGGGGTGAGGTTGGAGAAGCAAGGCCTAAGGTAAATTGGCGCCAAAATTTGTTAATCCATTTGAAGTTTTGGAAGGTTGATGACTTGAATCATAGATTGGCTCGGAGCAGCTTATAGAGTATTTAAAGTTTTAAATGCAATATTGTAGTGTATTTAGTGACATAAGTTGTAAGACTTTTAATCATTGATATTTTATTGAGGTCGTGAAAATTCGGGTCAGTGATGTTTGTAAGGTATTCATGGAGCATTAAGTTGTAATATCGTATTATTAATGAAATTAGAATCTTGGGAAAAAAATCACACATTGAAGAGACTATTTGAGAATTGGAGCCTGAGGTATACATGTAACCGAGGCGGGTTGAACAATTAGGCAAGTGATAGTCAAATTCGGGACGAATTTTTTTTAAGGGAAAGTGAGTGTGACGACCCCAACCCTAGGCACTAAATTTAAATATTTTATTATATGCTTTTAATGATTTTGATAGTTTTATGTGTCCAATTATGTCTTTAGATTCTTAATTTAAGATAAATTGGATGAGAAGTAAATTTAGAATCTTTTGAGAAATTATTGAGTATTAAATAAAGAAACTTGGGGAAATAATAAAAAATGGAAATATGATAAATAGTACAAGGAGGTTATTTGGGTAGGATGAATTAATTGGATAAAGATTTATTTTAATTTAAAAAAAAAAGGATGAAAGCCTTGATTCTAGGTTGATGGGAGGGGGGCCAAAATGTCTTGCTCCTTCCTAGGCTTGCCATGTGTCCTTCCCTCCCTCACCTCCTCTTACTCCCTTCTTCCTTCTCCTTCATTCATTCTACTTCTTCCAAAAGAAAGCCTAGAACTCCATGGAAGCTCCCAACACCAAGCTTTGAAGCCAAGCCATTTCTCCACCAAATTCAAGTCTAGGAGCATCATTGAAGTGGGATCATCTAGGGGAATCCATCAAGTTAGAAAGATCACCTTCCATTATAAAACCCTAAGGTGAGTTGTTATGATTCCCTTCTCCTACTTGTTCATAAGTTCTTTAAATGTTGTTCTTGTTCTTGTGATGTTGATTTCATGCCTTGGAAACCTTAATGGAAGTTGGATGATTGAAAAATGAAACTAGTTGAAGTTAGGGTTCAAGGAAGACAATCTAAAGGGTTGAAATGGGTGGAATTTGTAGTAATAATCAATCTAAGGTTACTTGGGTTTGGGTTAACTTGTTTGGAGTGAGACTTGGTAAAGCTAAGGTTCCCTTTGGTGTTCTTGTGATAGGCATGATATAAGGAAAGGAAGACTAGGTTCAAAATGGGTAAAAATCTAAAATTGGGCTGGAGGAAGGCTTGGGCGGTCGCCCATGGAGGCTTGGGCGGCCGCCCATCACGGCAGAACTCACTTTGGCTTTAAAGTCCACTTGGGCGGTCGCCCAAGTGGTTAGGGCGGTCGCCCATGTTGGCAGAATTTGGCCCAGTTCCCTGTTTCGCTGAATTTTCACTAGTAACCTCCTAGTATGATCCTTAACCAAAATAAAGTTTGGAATCTAACCTTTCCGGATATGAATTAATCCTTTTAACCTAGGTTATACTTAGAACAATTGTATCACTTAATGACACCTTAATTGGGTTACTATGGAACTACGGAAGCACATTAAGTCGGAATCAGGAATTGTTTGGAAATCTTATTTGGCCTTATCAAATGTAACTCCGACATGATAAATCTAACATGAATTCCTATAAAGACCTTGTAATATAGAATATTGTCCGGAAATTGGTTATTAAGCTTGATTTGTACTTCACCAATGTAGTTCAAACTTGGGAGGTAGATCCTGAACTCTTATTGAGGTTATCCGAAGTTGTGTAATGACTACGTAGGAATTGTTTATGATACGTTGTTATATTGCTTATCCCCTTTTGTGGATTATTTAGCATGTTATTATATTATCCCAAGTGTGGATTTATTTATCTTATGGTTATATTGTTATCCCAAGTGTGGATTTATATTGCAAGTTTATGATATGTGCTGGACTTGGTATACTGGTTGTTGGAGGGTTAGTTCCGGTGAATATTGCTTTAAGCAGTTCACGGGAGATGAGTTATGACAATAACTATCTCGGTTGTTAGAGGGTTGTTTACGGTGAATATTGCCTAAGCGGTTCACGGGAGATGAGTTATGACAATAACTATCTCGGTTGTTCGGGGGTTGTTTATGAATATTGCCTAAGCAGTTCATAAGAGATGAGTTATGACGATAACTATCTCAGTTGTATGATTTGTTTGTGAATAATGCCTAGCGGTTCACGGGAGATGAGTTATAATCATAACTATCTCGAATTTATGATATTGATTGGTGGATATGCATTCACGTAAAATGTGGAGTATTTACTTCCACAATGGTACGACTCATGATTCGGACGGGAAAAGGTAAACCAAGGTAATGGAAGGTGTTCTGACTTTTCCAAGGTGTGTATGCAATTTGTTATGTGTTGCATCTTATATGGCATATTGTTGCATTCATAATAGCTTGCTGAGATTTATTCTCACCCCTCTCCCTTTACTGTTTTTAGATTCCGAGACAGATGGACCGGCCAAGTAAGGGCGGTGAGGAGTTTGGAAGTTATATTTTGGGAATTGTCGGGGTATGATTTGGTTGGTATAGAAAGTGTACTTTGGTATAAGTCATTTGCGGAATTGTATTATTAAATCTTCATTTTATGTTATAATCGATGCCTTTTTGTAACTAAAATAGTTTCTTACTTTCTAAGTTAGTCAACTATTTCTCCATGGTGAAAAGGTGTAGATTATTTTGAATTGGTTATAACAATTGTAATTATTTTTGAAAGTTAAATAAAGGTTTTAAAAGTTATTGAAATTTGGGTTAGTTTGAGGACGCTCCAGCCTGGGACACGTGTAGGTTCCGGGTCGGGGTCCTCACAACCCTGTGGTGGCAAAAGTGCTCAACTAGCTACTCAGCTCGGGTATTTTGTGAGAAATGGGGAAAATTTCCCATTAACTAAAGATTGGTATGAGATGGAACGTACAGTCTAGAGAACATATGGAAAGATGTTCAAGTAAGTTGTAATCCATATTCCTTACATAAATCTCATGTTTACTTGATTATTTTTTCTTGGCTTTTGTTTTATATTCTAGTAAGTAGTCAAAAGTCTTATGATTCTCTAACAATTATTCTTTTTCTTTGTTGAATTGTATATATGATAATACCAATGCACCTCTCGAGTATGAGCAAATATGCTATGTAGCTCTCAATAAACAATGGAGAGATTGGAAATATCAGGTGAGACAAGCATATAATAAGTATGCAACAAATGACTTTATTTACTTGTAATATGTATTTGTTTAGATCTCATTTATGACTTTGTAATATGGAAATATCGGGTGAGACAAGCATATAATAAGTATGCATACGACGAGGAGCGATTGGCTAAAACACATGATGCATGTGTTGATTCAGATCAATGGGCTGAACTTGTTCATATGTGGAGTTCAGAAAAGGCTAAGGTATATTTCAAATTAATCACAATCTATTATCGTGAATGTCTTATATGTTTCAAATTAATACTAATACTATCTTTTTTTTTTTCAGGAAGTATATCAAATAAACCAAGTGAATTGATCAAAGCAAGAGTGTCTTAATAGGACTGGAAAAAAGTCACATAGTCAACTCCGAAAAGAGGTTTGTCATCATTCCTTTTAGTTCTCAGTTGTCAATTAATGCTTCTTTTTGTATCGTATATAAATATTTTTTTGTCAAATGATTCTATTATAAATGGTAGAGAGAAGACGAGGGATTACCCGCTGATTGAGTAAGCATGTTTATAGCTACGCGCAACGACAAAGATGGTCAGGATGCAGACTAAACCACCTCTCATATGATCGTAAGTTAAAGTTTCAACATTTTATGTTTCAGTTTTATTTTTACCTAGTATTGTTCTTGTATAGAATATTTTTTCCATTTCTAACTTCATTTTCATAATATTAATTAAAGTTAAAACAATAATATTGAACATGTTTTTTGTTACAGTTAACGCTCAATGATACAATTGAAGAACTACCAAAGGAGGATCAAAAATCTCCAAGCAAGCGAGAACAAATATTCACAAATCTTGTAGGAAATGATGGCCATGAGAGAGTGCATTGTATGGGACAAGGTCTTACCAAATCTAGGGTGTTTGGTAAAGCCTCAACATCTCAAAGTGATGCAGTCTGTGCACTTGAGGAGAAAGTTTCATTCATTGAAGCTGATTTTGAAAGGCATCAAGAGGCCCAACGAGCAGAATTTGCAAAGCAACTTGAGGCTCAACAAAAAATGATAGAAGCTTTGCAACGTAATTATATGCAACAACATGGAAATGGCAGTAATGGGCAGTGGTATGTTTTCTCAATCCTATAAATCTAATATCACTAGTTGTTGTCTAATTTAATTAGAATTCTTGTTGAATTGGGTCATGCTACAATGGAACCTGCCATATCAAGTTTGAACCACTAGAGTTGAATCTCTTGCATTATTGGTTCAAGTTCAAATCTTGTGGGTATTTTCTTATAGGAAGAAAACATGACCTCATTTTAGGTTTGATGCTTCTTGATAGTTAATTCCGTGCCTTTCTAAGTACCCCATGTTGCTGATATGTCATTTTGTGCCTCTCCATATGATATTTATGCATTAAGCTGAAGTTGTTCTATGGGTTATTGAGAATAAGGGTTTGTGTGAGTTTTATCCAATTGTGGCAAAATTTAGGGATGTAAAGTTGTTAGTATGGTGGGCTTACGTATTTACTTAAAACTGTAAGGATTTAAGCATGTAAAATACATGAATTATCTACAAAAGTTGATGTAAAGAGGTCAGAGCTCCCTGTTCTATCGCTACCCACTTGTTGTGTTTAGTTCATTTTTAGCTTGTTTAAACTTAGAGATGATTTTTAACTGTGCTTGTACTTTAGTTGATGGAGTACTTGATTACTAGATTTTTATGAATTTTGTATCGTAAAGTTGATGGTATACGACATTAGCATAATGGGATTTGTACAATTACATACATTATAGGGGCTAAGCAAATGATGCCTTGAAACGCTTGAAATTTCTAGTTAAATAGGTGTGAGATCCTCATTCCATAAGTAATAAACACCTCATTTCAGGAAGACTTTGAATTCACTGTAAATAATTATACAAATATCATATGGAGAGGCACAAAGTGACATTTTCCTTTAACTATACCTTCTTTATGAGCAGATATGGTGGAGGCATGAGTTCAGCCAAAGCCACTTTGAAGAGTGATACAAAGGTAACATGTTCTTCGATTATACTCCCTCCGTCCCAATTTAAATGTTGCACCTATTTATTTCATAAGTACTGATCTGAGGTAATTCATCTAACAGAGGAGGTGGAAAATGATGTGGCTTTTCTGGCATCAGTACCATTGGCTTCAGCAATAACCAGAACATTCTTGTAATTTATAAAACATAAGTACAATCTTTGTGTTATTGGTTAGATTTTCTGGCATGAGACATGGATGGACCTATTGGTGCTCAATTGGATTACATGTATTTTATATGTAGTGTATTTAGTTTTTGACAATTGCAAATGGGCTGTCCCTTATTTAGGAGGTTGAAGCGCAACCACGTTCGATGTTTGACCCCCCCCCCAAAGAATATGGAAATTATATTGGCCTTGTTTTGGATTCCTGCTGATTTTCCAGCTTGTGTTCTATGTTGTTCCTGCTGGTGTATGTTTTGGGGAAAATTAATAATACAGGGTGCACTGGGAAAAAAAAAAGTCTACTTATTTATGGCAGATAAACGAAGCCGCCGTAAATAACTAGACTATTTACGGTGGCTTCGTTTATCCGCCGTAAATAAGCTCAATGGACGACTCGTCCACAAAGGGGGACGAGGGAATCAGAGAGAGTCAAAATGGGGACGATTCGTGCTGTGTTGGACGACTCGTCTCTTATTTACGCTGGCCTCACGACCGCCGTATTTATATTTCATTATATACGGCAGATTTTAAGCCGTATAAAACATCCTCAAATACGGCTGTAATTGTGATGATGTGCATTCGAAAATTTTCCCATTTTTATTTGAAAAAATCAACGAAACGGAGTCGCCACGCCATTTTTGTTTTGAGGGCCAAAAATTTGAAAAAAGCCCGAGATCAGAGATTAAGGTTCGGAGGTCATGTTACGCGTCGGGAAGGACGTTAGTGTGCACCCGACGCGCCTCGTAAAACGAGTCTTCCAAGCTGAAAATCATTTGTGTGTGTGTGTGTGTGTGTGTGTTTTGGCCAAAATAATTTGAAACTCAGAAAAGTAAAAATTGGGATATCTTTTTAAGACTTTAAACTGATCCCATGATTTTTTGGAAGATTTTTGGATTGAGATTTGGTACTCAAAAGACCTTTTGAAGTTGAGAGCCATTTCTGCCAGAATGAAAAAGGCAGTGGACCTTTGATTTTGAAATGGATTCAAGGGTCTTAAAACTTCATAATCTGGATAAACTCAGAGAATGAAAGTTGTTCTAGACACCTTAAATAAGATTTGTGCGAAGGAATTTTCCATTTTGGAGAAGATTTGAGGGGTCAAAACCTTCTGGAAACCTCAGATATGAGATCTGGATTCCCAGAAGCTGATGAACTAGCCTCTGAAAGAAAATTTGAAAAGAGGAGTTTTACTCACCCAAAAAATAAAGTAAAAATATTTATGGAAATCTCTGGATGTTGGTTACAAAAAGTGTTTTGTAGTCAACACCAAATTCCACATTTATCAGTGTCCAAAAAATTATACCATGGACTGAGGTCTGAGAAAATTGCTACTGGACAGCAACTTCTCAAGAGAGAAAATATGATTTTAAAGGGGGTTTTTGCATCCATGCTTGTCCCCATTTCCCTAGGTTTTGGTTAGTGATCACTAGACATTTTAGTGGTGAATCAACTATACCAAACCATCCTTGGGGTACATTAGGACTAAGCACTTCATTTGCTTGGGAAGGGGAATTTTATCCTTTGAAAATGGGATTTGGTGCTTGAAAATGGTATTTAGGGTTTTGAAAATGCATTTTGCAAGTAAATAAGAACACATTGAAGAAAATGTTGATCCTTGTAGAAGATCATCCATGGAGATGAACTTCCATGGTGATCTTCTTGGATCTAAGACAAGAAGATAAAATAACTACATTTTGTAGTTTAAATTAAAGATGCATGCATGAATGAGAGACTTAGTGTAGGGAGAGGGAGGTTATACCTATCTTCCTTGTGTCTTGTGTTTGAATGGATTCAAAGGCTTGAATGTGTTTAGGATTTGAAAGTGTTTAGGGTTGATGATTTGAGTTGGTTAAAGAGAAAACAAGTAGATAACAATGAAGTCCTCTATGTTTTCTCTCTATTCCTCCTCCTAAAGGGTGATTTGAGCTTGAGTTAGTGTATGTATAAGAGTATGTATGAGAGTGATTTGAAGTGTTTGTGAGTGAGTGAGATTTGGGAAAGATTGAAGAGAAAATGGTGGCAATTCAAGTGAATTCCCACTGTTTTCTCCCTATATTTCGCCAGAGTTTCGTTGCTGTGATCAAATTGTGTTGTGTAAACTGAGAGAGGAGGGTTCAATTTATAGCCCTCTGAAATTGACAAACATGTCCGCGGATATGATTGACGGCGTGCCTTGTTCATTAATTACGGCTTCGGGCTTTGGGCTGGAAGAATAAAATTAAAAAATCCGAATGAGTTTATGTTTTTCAACTTGCCCAATTCGGATTTTTCTTATTTCTTTTGCTTTTTGAGATTCTTTTCTTGGTTTTACTTTAAATGGCAATGCCCATTTTACCCTTACTTTGTTAGAAAAGTTAGGAATGTTAGGAATGTTAGTAATGTTATAACTTTCGTTAATTTTCTAACGAAAATGCTAACAAGCTCAAATTGGAGCACTTACACGGTAGCCCTCGGCGACGGCGCTTTCGAAGGAAGCGGGGTCGTCGATAAAATGAGCTCCATATTTTGGCTGGGATGATCAAGTGATCGAGTGGCTGAACCTATTTAATAGGCTACCTACGTATCCTTGAGAGGAATCAAGCCGCCGTAGTTCGGGTCTTTCGACTATCTTTAGTTGTCGACCACAGAGTATTTGTTTTAGGATGTCAACTTGGCGGCGAGTTCTACGATCGATTCTTTGAAAGAAACTTCTGCTTTGGAGGATAAGAAATGACTACTGCTTGATCTGATGGCTAGGGGTTGTATATCCATTCTGTGGGGATAGGAATGACCATTTTGGTGCAGTGAGTTTGGGCGCGAACCTAATGATGAGGCTACCTACGTATCCTTAAGAGGAATCAAGCCGAGTGCGTAGTTCGGGTCTTCGACTATCTTTGATGGTCTTCGACCCTCTTGCTTTAGGAAAGTGCATCCTAAGATTTGACTATTTTGGGAAAGGTAGCCACTGTAATCGACTATTTTTGACACAGGAAGTAAGCTCCTATGAGTACAGAAGCTGTTTTTGGGGAAGTCACCCTATAAGGTTTTGGACCGACTATTTTAGGAAGTCACCCTATGATCATTATTTTGGGAGAGTCGCCCTATGGTGCGACTATTTTGGGAAAGTAGCTATGATCTGACTATTTTGGGAAGTCGCCCTTATGATACGGCTTGTTTTGGGAAAGTCACCCTATGATCGACTATTTTTTGAGGGAAGTAAGCCCTATGGTCGACTATTTTTGGGGAAGTCACCACTATGATCGACTATTTTTGGGGAAGTCGCCACTATGATCTATTCATTTTGGGGGAAAGTCTTTGTGATACGACTATTTTTGGGAAGTAAGCACATGATCGGCTTGACTATTTTGGGAAGTCACCTAGGTTTTTATTGTTTTGGGGGAAGTCGCCTATAGGTTTATTGTTTTTGGGAAGTCACTTATGATCGACTATTTTTGAGGTAGTCACCACTGATACTAGCTGTTTTGGGAAATTAAACACCCATGGTCGACTATTTTTGGGAAGTCACCCTAAGGGATGATTGCGACTATCGCTTTCCTGGTGTTGAAGTCGCTATGATCATTGTTTTGGAGAAGTCAAACCTTGATGAAGGCGTCTTTGGTGCCTACGAACCTCGGTTATGGCGTCTTTCCTCGAACTGTTGTGATGTGATAGTTTTAGGTGCCTCAAATCTTGATGATGGCGTCTTAGGTGCCTCCGAACCTCGATGATGGCGTGTAGGTGCCTCGAACCTTGATTTGAAAGGCGTCTTAGGTGCCTCGAACCTTGATGATGGCATCTTAGGATAGATGGTCCTCTAGTGGACTTCGAACCTTGATGATGAGGGATCGGTTTACGTCTGCTGCGAACCTTGAGAAGGGAAAGGATGACCCCGTCTTTGGTCGAGTGGCGTCTTGGGTGCCTCGAACCTAATGATAGGCGTTTTGGGTACCTACGTATCCTTAAGATGGCGAATCAAGCCGGTCGTAGTTCGAAATCCTTGATGACGGAGTTAGGAATAGGTCCTAGATGATGGCGTTGGGTGCCTTTTGATAATTCGGATGAGCTGTCACCTTAAGGTGCCTCGAACCTTGAAAACTGGCGTCGTATTGCGGCGAGACCTTGATGAGGGTGTTATAGGTTTAAAGCTACAGTGATCATGCAGCGGTCTAAGTGTGAACTAACGTACCTTTCTGATTGTGCTTACTGCCTCGGGAGAGCAAGTCGCGGGGCGTGTGGTAGGTTGCCACGGTGTTGATTTGAAATGATCTCGATGGTATACGTCAGATAGTCCTGAAACATTTAGGGGACGTGGTACCTGCGACCCGGATCGGCATTTGAACGTCTGATGTCCCGACTGACCGATTTGATCATTTGAGGACCTAATGGCATTTCGGCTGCCTACGTATGCATTTTAGAGCTTGGCATCCCCGGCCCAGTGCAAATTTGAGACGCAGCGAATAGGTCTACGATCCTGATTTGCGTTTGGAGGTTGTCATTTGAGAACTAAAGCTGGCGTCCACGGCCAGTGCCGGAGATTTGAGAAACTTCAGTCTTAAGGGGTAATACCGTATTTGACATTTGATTTGCATGTTGAGGAGGACTAATGGCGTCCACTTTCTTTGTAGGTTGCATTTGAGAGCAGCAAGTTCGCGGCCGGTTGCATGTAGTAGTTGATAGAACGTTGAGCGTCTCGTAGAGATTGTATTTGAGAACTTGGCGTCTACGACCGATTTGCATTTTAAGAACTTGGCGTCTCGTAGGGTGTATTTGGAGGAACTTGGCGTCCACACGGACCCAGAGCTTGTATTCGAGACTTGGCGTCCACTCGGCCGGCTTGTGACCGAGAACTTGGCGTCTCCGACCGATCGGCGGGTATTTCGGGAGCAGGCGTCTCGACCCGAGCCGATTTGGCATTTTGAGAACTTGGCGTCTACGACCTATTTGTATTGGCATCTACAAATAAACTTGCATTTGAGAACTCG
This sequence comes from Adenophora triphylla var. japonica, assembly GCA_022495995.1. Classification (NCBI taxonomy): domain Eukaryota; kingdom Viridiplantae; phylum Streptophyta; class Magnoliopsida; order Asterales; family Campanulaceae; genus Adenophora; species Adenophora triphylla. The sequence continues at coordinate 181,968 of JAFEMH010004040.1, read as the reverse complement.
GCGTCCTCGACCGACTTGTATTCGAACTTGCGGCGTCTCGGACAGGCCCGATTGGCATTTTGGGAGAACTTCGCGTCTGCGGCCGAATTGTATTTGAGAACTTGCAGTCTCTGGCCAGACTGTATTTTGAAGAACAGCGTCTACGGCTAAGTGTAAGCGGGCAGCTATTTGGAAGGTGGTGTTCGTTGTTGTTTTCATCCATTGTAGTTGGAAATTAGTCTTTCCCCCAGCAGAGATTGCATGGAATATTCGGAGCTTGCCTTTGCCAAAGCTGTAGATCTTTGGAGGCGTCTTCATCCATTTGTGGACATTGGAGGTCGTCTTTTTGGTGAAGATCGTCCTTGCCGAAAAAGGGGATTTGATTTCACGTTTGAATTCTTTGCATTTGTTAGTGAAGAGGAAGATGCATATATGGCATTTGTGATGGCGGATGCATAGAACCAAAAATATGATTATGAGATGATGCGTTTATTTGCTTTCGAAGATGCACTTAACCTAGCTTTTGGCGGGAAATTACGATTTATGATTTTCAATCACTTAGGATTTTTCCTATTGATTCAAGTTTTGTGCATGCTACATGAGCCACAGGGAGATTTTTGTGGGGATGCATGGTGATGAGAGGGGATGTATGTGTTGTTGACTTCTGTTTGGGACAAGCTTTATTTGGTGGGGTGATATCCTTTAGTCGCGGACTGAATTGCATGTTATTGATGAGGTCAATTTTGATCTTGGAATGAAGTTGGATTTGAACCCACGGGTCTCGATTGAAATTTCTTTTCGAGTCTCGGACATTTAGAAATTTGTATTTGCGACGGGCTCTAGAATCAAAAGTATGTTGACATGAATGAACCCTCTTTTGCTTGGGTTAGTTGTGATTTGACGAAATGCTTGATATGAGGAGATTCCCAATTCTCAACTTTTGATGATGCGAGGAGTTGTCATATGCCAAGTTCTAAAGCCGAAACTCCAAGACAGCTTGTTGAGGTGACCATACCTTTCTTACGAAGATAGGTGTGACTTTATAAAGCCCCATTCCATGGAAAAGACATGGCGAAAGCCGGGAATCTTTCTACGAATGATTTGATGAAGGTCCCATGTTGTGACAAAGTCACTCTGAGAGGTCCGAGATTAAAGGTTTGAGACTCGACATGCGATGAAGTACCGAGCCAATCGATCAACGTGAGAGACCTTGAGTGAAGTTGTCATGAAGGGAGAAACCCATCTTTGATACGACGACTATGAAATTAGAATCCTCTCTTCGAAGAGTGTCTTCCATATAGAGCTGACATTAGCCGCTAAGTGGCACTTGGCATGTTCGTGGCTTCAATCATATTCACCCTTTTTTTTAGGGAATGGATTGTTGATTGTATTGAGTCCTTGGGGGTCCCCTTTTACGATCAGTTCTGCTTCCTTGCCTTTTCGAGTCGTGGAGCGCGAGGTGGAAGAAACCCGGTATCCGATAAGTAGGAGGTGTGGCTTCTTGTTTGATTGTAAGCCCTCTCAAATTTAGCCCCGAAATTGATCATTGCCCGTAGATCGGGATAGGGGAAATTGCTAAGTGAGGCCCTCGGATGTGGTTTCGTGTGTGAGCGAAAGATGTCTAGTTGTTCCTCTTCGAAGGAGGAGTTGCCATCTTGCTTGTAAAAAGTCCCCGATGTTCTCGTCTGACGCCTGCATTGTTGTCTGCAGTCGAAATCTATCTGGCTTCCCACTCCAAGTTAGCTAGTAATCTGGTCCCATGTAGCCACGGCCTCGGATTTTAAGCGGAAGAACCATTTTAGAGCACCGGACTTCAAAGAGAGATCGAAATAGTCACCAACCGCCGATTGGCACCCCTTTCGACCTTCATTGCCAAGGTATACGTGTCCGAGATGGGTTTCGGGCATGCGGTGCCATCAAAGAGATCTAAATTAGGCATCACGAATTTGTGGGGAACAAAGGAGTCCGGGTTCGTTGGTCGGAAACGCAGACTTCTTAGCGGTCAATTGGCAATGCGTGCTTTCATTTCCTTGTGTCGTTCCACGAACCAAGCCAAATGAGGGTCTTGTGGTGGAACCATGGCATTCAAACCAGATCCGAGCTAGAGAGAGGAGCTACCACCGCGGCAGACAGCGGAGGGAACGGCCGATCTGGGGACATAGGTGAAATCTTGTCCTTGGCCCGAATCACCCCGGGAGCTTGAGTAGGACCCCGGGCAAAGGGATAGAACCTGCGGCTTGTTGTTGATTTTCAACCGGCAAAGAGGGCAAAGGCGCCTCGATGTAGCCGGGTAACTCGAATTTCCTGGAGTGAGGCCCATAAGTAGGCTTAAGTGCGGGCCGCCGTCCCCGATTGTTGAATTGCATAGTGAAGGTGCATGACCAGTGGGTACCGCGGTCCCGGTGATTCTCGATGAACCGGGATGGAGGCTTGCAACCCATCAAAACCTCGAGTGAGGAATGGATTTGTGAAAGCCGTGTGAGGAGCGGCCGAGCTAGCATCATTCTCGAGGAAGGGCTTCGACCGTTGCCCCGGACTGCATCGCTGTGGAAGCATTCTAAACCGTTGCCATGAAGGCCCCGATAGATTGGTTCCAAACCGAGGTGGGATTCCAATCCGCCGTGGCATTCCGAGGTATCCCCAACCATGAGGAGACATTTCGCACCGATTTTGCCCCCGCCGAGGAGCCGTGAACCGATCGGTCACGTTAGACCGCACGGGTCCAAGAGTCCGTATTTGGGGTTTCTTTGTCCCATTGAGATGGTCATGAAGGGATCTTATGAGGCTTGTGCGGTGCCGGGATTGGGATATCTTGAATCGGGTCTTTGCCAAGGCATTTCAAACCGATGTAACCGAGAAGCTCCCGATCGATCCGTACCGAACCGCCGAGGCATACCAAACTGTGCGACATACCAAGCCGACCCCGACCGCTGAGGCATACCATACCGCCCAAATCGGATCAAGTCAATTTGTTTCTCCAAACGATCGTCCTGCATCGAAATGTGAATGTATATCAAACCGAGGCCGAAAGGATGGCCGATTCGCGAGTTGAGAAGAGTGTGAGGAAGGTGGTGGTAGTCCTGTCTAGCCAAGATAGGGATGGGGATCCTTTTCCTCTTCTACCGTGAAAGTTCCATCGGGGTTGAGGGCAATCGTCAAACCAAAATTCCCGACATCTTCCAAGGACGAACATCGAAACCTCATTCCGATTGGCACAAGGAGTTTTATGGACTCGGGTTCCAATATTAGTCATAGGAATATGATGAATTTCTCGGTCTTGGTTAAAATTCCATCCTCGTCCTCGGGACATCAAAGAACCGCACTTGACTAGCCCATGACCAACATGGCGATCAAATCTCATCTTGCTTGGTGGAGCCTTGGTCCGAAGAGATGTATTTGCGAAGTCTTGATTCGGAAGAAGTGACTTGGCAAAGCCTCGGTCTCATGACCGTGAATCTCGACACAATTAGAGAGGCTTCAACCTCGGTAGGCACCGCAGACCGATACCGAACAGAGACCCAACCCATCTTGTAGCAAAGTGAAGAACCAACGTTCTTGAATTATCATGTAGCAAAAGAGGCAACCCATCCTTCTATATTTACTTTATTATTTTCTTTATTCAATTAGTCAACCGAAAGAAAAGACAATTTAGAAATGTATACTGCAGGGCGTATTTTCGAAAAGTGGGGACGAATCCCCGATTTGTATTATTTGATGGCCTCATTTGACGAAGGCACAAAAGAACTCGCTGGGTTTGATTCTTTTGAGAGAGCATAAGAATAGAAAGGTTTGTAAAAGTGTATGGAAGCCCCCGCCGACGTAAAATTAGTGTTTAGCTCTATTTTTCCTATAATGTAGAAAAAGAAGACTTGTCGAGACATCTCGAAAACATGTTTTATTCAAAATGATCACAAGATTGCTTAAAACCCTTTATTAATGTTCGGGTTATTCAACCCCTAATCTCGATATGAACAAACATTTTGATTAATCATGAGGAGAAAGTCAACTGATACCAAGAGTCGAAGTTGGCGAATGGTGAAGAGGGATCGTGTATAGGAGAGGCTATTGGTGAGGCCGGATTTTCTCGGGATTTGAATGTGTTTATGACCGGACCATTTCGGTTGCCTACGTTCCCCTCATTGTGAGGAGCTCAGTCGCCGTAGTTCGGGTCCGAACTGTGTTTGGCTTTAGAAAAGGGGTATGAACATTTGTGGTACTTTTGGTGAAAAGGCTCGGATAGGAAGTTTGGATGATAAGGTGCGGGCCTTGAGGTGATTCCTTGACAAGTCATTTTGAGCGATTCCGTTGCTTCTTGATCGTCGTCCTTCATCGGGGAGAAAGATTTTGGATGCACTTAAGGGCTTATGATATGTTTTTGCCGTTGCTTTAACCGCTCCCTTGTTGTCGACAACTTCCGTTCTTCGGGCTTTAATTTTGCCCATATGTCAAACCTTCTGATCGGCGGTGCTAGGTCCTTGGCCTCATTTTTTTTGAAGCTTTTGTTTTTTGTTTGAAGCTTTTTTTTTTGAAGTCGTTGTTTTTTTTTTGAAGCTTTTGTTTTTTTTTTTTTTTTTTTGAAGCTTTTTTTTTTTTTCTTTTGTTTTTTTTTTTTTTTTGAAGCTTTTGTTTTTTTTTTTTGAAGCCTTTGTTTTTTTTTGAAGCTTTTGTTTTTTTTTTTTTTTTTGAGCACTCCGAGGACGAAGGCAAGCTTCTACTTGAACTTTCTTGATGCATGGGGGCGGAGGCAAGCCCCCGTTTTTTCGATATGGGGTCGATCTCCCGATGCTGAGTGACCTTTTGTTGTCCCTTGATGTTGCCGCCTTCGTTGACTTGATCAAGGTGATGATGGGGATATGTTTTGGAAAGTGTATGGCTTGATGGAGGCCTTTGTGAGGTGAGGAAAGTGTATAGGGAGGGCATTAGTTGACTTTCTCGCACCAATTAATTAAAATCTTAATCATTTCCAGAGATTATTTGTTGAGCGATGCGAGTGATCATTTAAAATAAAACCATTTCATTAAATGTAATGTAGGTGTGCAAATAATGTCTCAAGTCTAGCGAGAAAAGAAAAAGACTCTTTTATAGAAAACTTAAGATTAACTACAATGTCCAAGGAGGACTTGATTGAACGAAGAAAGTACTAGAACCTACGAAGGTTGACTAAAAGACTGTTTTAATATTAAAGGATGGGTAGCCCCTAGTCTAGCTACTCTTTGTTGTTGACCGCCAAGACGCTTGAGCTTTCCATCTTTCTCGTTAACTTCGATTCCATTACCGCACCGAGGCAAAGGATCGCTACGTGCCCATGATACCGGTGGGAATGGAGGAGTTTGAGGCCATGGAGCAACTGGGCGAGCACAAGTTGTCCAAAGAAACGGGTCGGAAAAGTCACTGGGACGAACTTTGTCGATCGAGCATATTGATGGAAGGAAGTGAACCCGAGAGGACCTCGAGGGGTATTGGGCTCTGTTTGGGAGGATTCAGCGATGCGCCGGTTGTTTTGAGTGAAAGGGGTGATACTAGCCGATTGTGTCTTCGGGCCTTTCTCAAGCTTGAACCGGCATTAGACAAGTGTGCTCGGGGCAAAGTGTTGTCCTATCGGATTCTCTCACTTCGGCACTTGAATTTTGCGCGACGTAATCATTTCTTTGCCCGGTTCGACATCTTGGGTCAAAGGAGTGCTAGTACTTATCATAAGATCAAGCTTCTCCGCATTTGTTTCACTTGCTCTATCAATATTGCCACATGGGGATCAACGGGAACATTCGAGTTACCGGAACTCGCAACAAGACTCTTATCGCCAGAGGGAAACACAAACGCAGACCGGTGAAACCGACGGTGAATTCACTAAGTCCGGTAGATGACAACGGAAAACTTGTGGCATCCGGATTTTCTTTTAGCAACTCATGATCGCATTCAAAGTGGGTGTAGAGGCTTAACATAGCCACATAGCTCAAACCGATTATGTGAAGCCGGAGCATAAACCGGCAGTGTATTGCCGAAATTGAGGAACAGTGTGATGGAGCCCAACTCGTTCCGAGGAGCCGAGGGCGATGGAGCCCTAATGGCCCGAGGTGCCGGAAAGGGCTGAAGAGGAATTGTCCTTGGCAAGGGATCATATGTGGATGGAGGGAGGTGTTGGCCGTGGGATGGAGAGTTATAGGATGAAGGGACCGAAATCATCAAGCTTCGAAGTCTCATCTTCGACCATGACCAGGGAACCATTCGCCTCAACTGTTACTCCGAACTCCATGGCGGCGGAGAGCATTGATGAGCAGTGGTCACTGTTCTTCATGAATCTTATGGGCGTTTTCCAAAGCCAAGACTAACTCTTCCTTCCTAATCATCGGATTTCTTGTATCCTTATCGCTTTCGCCAAATCTCGCCATCGCATCATTATCATCCCATTTAACCTTGGCGTCGCCGTGAACTTATCGGAGGGCGAGAGTTCAAAGCATTTCACCAAATCCACTTTGCCATGGCCACATGCTTGTTGGTGTCAAACCATCCATTCTCAACATTTGTTGCGACTAAATCATCCGGCTTGTCGAGTCCTGTTGAATTCACGTAGTTTGAATCATAAAATTCAATCATGTTTACATTCGCGTTGTTTGGGAAATGATCATTGGCGGGGCCGAGATCACCGAGGCGCTCGAGTTTGCCCTTCTTAATTAATCCCCGAATCGCCTTTCTCAAAGCCGTACAGCTTGTCGGTCGTATGACCGTGGTAATCGGTGGAAAGCACAATGCTTAGCGGTGTCAAAAGGGATTTTGGGATCCATGGGCCGATAGTTTCTCATGGGTTCGAGGAGACCCCGCTCTAGCAAGCTATTTAAAACTTTGCTTAAGGGAACACCCAAATCCTCGGGATTCGAGATTTGGTCATTGACTTGGTCACCATTCCGAACAGTGGTTTGCCGGTTTTGGTCCATTGGGGCGCTCAAGCTTGCCCGTTTCGATTAACCTTTGAACCGCTCTCTTCAAGACTATGCAGCTTGTCGGTCGTGTGGCCATAATGATCATGGAAGGCGCAGTGCTTACTCATGTCGAGAGGTGCATTTGAGCTCCTTGGATGGTAGTCCTGGAGAGGCTCCAAAAGGCCTACCCTTACTAAGCCCTTGAAAATTAAGCCCATGGGCATCCCAAGATCATCAAAACGTTCTCGTTGCTTTAAAGGACCACCATTTCTTGGTTGCTTGGGGGGGCCGTCAATTGTACACAATGCCTTCTTTCCTTTACCGGATGTCGGAGCCGTGTTGGAAGGGTAAGGTTTATAGCGGCGAGACATGTTCCGACTCGTAGTCTTTTCCCGTGCACGAACCCTTTTGATGTAATCATCAATGTAATCGTCGAGATTCGACCTTTTGTAAACTTCATTCGTGTCGATACACAAGATTGATATGGTGAGATGGCCCGAGTCGAGCGATCGTCGATACTCGTTGCTAGGCTTTTCTTGTACCTTCTTAATTGGTTCTACCAATAATCCATTGGACGAGTCAATAGGAACATTAGGATTGCATGACCCCGCCACAAGATTGGCATTAGCAAACGAAACCACGTAGGAAGTACTGCGGTGGGAGGAATGACAGCCGAGCATTAAAAGCGTGACCGTAATCTTCCTCATAAGGCCCGGGCAGCTTGCCGAAGATGAAGATATATGGCTCGTAATGGGTGGATACCAGGAGCAAAGTGAGTGCGGATCCGTAAGGCCGCCGAAAACATGAGGTTTGAGGCATCGTAACAAAGAGGATTGAATATGTCTTGACCGCACTGAGGAACATGACTGCAAGGGAAATGTGTATACTGTACTTGATGAGCAGGAGCAGCTTGCGTAACGGCCGGGTGGAGAATTTGATGAGGAGCATTTGACCTTGTTGGACTTCCCAACCGAAGGGGCGGGGTAGAGCTCGAGGGATATTGTGAACACGGTGAGCCTGACAAAGTAGTGATAAAAGCACAGTGGCCCACGCGATCTTGGCAAGATCATAGGGCCGGTGCTTTGAGAATTGGAGGAAGCAAGCCGGCCCCCTCCGAACCATGGAGCCCGAGAAACGAACCGTCCCATTCCGAGATGGTGACCCGAGCCGATGCGATGCGGTGAAGTAGTAAACCGACCCCTTCCAAGCCGCGGGCGAAAGCCAACCGATTCAATCCTCGGTGGTGAGACCCGAGAGGCACCGGGGCAAAGTTGACCTAGATCGGACTGTTGAGGAGTATCGAGCAAGAAGGGCCGAGATGTACCGAACCGACCAATTCCGCATTGATGGCCCGGCCGACCGAGGTTTTGGAGTAGCGAACCGACCCATTCCAAGCCGCGGACGAAATGCATCGATTGAAACCCAAAGATGAAAACCGATAGGTGCCGGGGAAGTTGACCAAGATCGATACGATGAGGCCGAGAGGCAGGATGAGTGATAGGTTGGGGATGCTTGGCCCATTAGTAGTTCCACACGAAAGGGAACAGGGCATTTGATGGTAGTTGGCATGCCCGGGAGGGTAATTAGCTCCAATCTTCGCCTCAACCGTAAAGGTTCTATTAGGGTGGTGAACAATTGCTAGCCCCCGGGTTCTCGATACTTTCCAATAACCGATCGCTCCGAGCCTCTTGATTTTGTCTTATCTCGTTCCAACATCTCGATTCCACTGTTCGGCATTTTGCGGATTTTCGGGTGTGGAGTTGTACGTCCCCACCGTTCTCCTCTCGAGTTGGTCATTCTCAAACTTTGAGCTGAAGCGAAGGAGGAAACCGATGAAGTATCTCGACTTCGGAATGACCGAGCCGAACAAACGATGACCCGGGTCTCGATCCAAACTTTGCTTACTGTGGAAGGCACAAAAGGGTGTGGTTCAGACTTGGAAAGCGAAACAGGTTGGTGTTTGGGCTTAGGGCTCATGCAACATGCGCTTATTTGTTCTTGTTTACTTAAAACATGTTTTATTAACCTAATCGGTTGGAAAAGATTGCTCTTCTTTTCGCAAACTACTCGGGATCTCGGATCAGGTGGGCCCCGTCACTACGTCTATAAGCCCCTCGTATTCCACCCGTATTTCGACCTCCCAGCGGACAAATGGGCGAGGGTCCTATAGGGCAAGCGGGTCCCACCGACCGAAAGAAAACGATCCTAAAAGTGGCGGGTAATCGAGTCTTAACGAGCATTCGATGTAAATTACGGACAAAGCCGACGTCGAAAGTCAAGATCATGTCCGAGGGCTCGACGAAAAGTCGGCATGATTTGACCGATAAGCGTCCACAATTGATCTTGACTTGTCGTCGCTAAGCCGTAATTAGGCATGGAATAGTCATTAATCCTTGATGACTCGGTGTCAATGCCGGGAGTCGGTGTATAATTTGTGCGCCGAGCCGAAGTCAAGGCGCCGGTCAATATCTTGGTCAAAGTCTGCGGCGGAAAACCGGCAGAACTTCGACTGATTAGGGACCCCGAAAGATATTGAGTCGGTATGCCAACAAAGGCTTAAAAGGAAAGGTCTATACACAGACAGGGCATGACACAGACCAGACTAAAAACCAACCGGGTCTCGGACAAAGTGTGTCACGGACAAGTGCATGGTCGACACGAGGCTCCATGGGATGTTTGGGTAGTCCTGTGCTCATCCGAGAGGCGTAATAAGACCAAACGGACCGCGACAAGGATTTCCCCGGGTTAGGGACGTAGTGTGCAGTGTACGGTCACGTGCGCGTAGTGTGCAAGCAGTCTATATTCTTTTTCTGAGTAAAATAGAGGTTTTTTTTTATGTGTCTTAAAAATATGATGCATGATTTTTTTTTTGAAAATTTTCTCTTTTTTTTTTTTTGAAAATCCCTTTTTTTTTTGAAATTTTTTTTTGAAATTTAATGAGCACATAAGCACGAAAATTCCGACAGTTAGGGACATTATTCCGATAGTCAAAATTTTGACTTTCTCCGCGGCGGCCAAAACAACATGAAAACTGTGCAAAAATCAACACACACACAAAAATGATTTTCGAAGCCGGGACGGAAGCTTGACCCTCAAAAGTTTTTTTTTTGGAAAACGGTGATACCGGTACGTGGGATTGTTAGACCACAATTTATCCCCGACTCGTGTTAGGAGGCGATAACGGGAAGTTTAATGGTTTCCACCAATATACCAAATACCATTTTTTTTAAAAAAAAGCTTAGTCCCAATGAGTCGCCACGCGTGATGATGTGCATCCGAAAATTTTCCCATTTTTATTTGAAAAAATCAACGAAACGGAGTCGCCACGCCATTTTTGTTTTGAGGGCCAAAACTTTGAAAAAAGCCCGAGATCAGAGATTTAGGTTCGGAGGTCATGTTACGCGTCGGGAAGGACGTTAGTGTGCACCCGACGCGCCTCGTAAAACGAGTCTTTCAAGCTGAAAATCATTTGTGTGTGTGTGTGTGTGTGTGTTTTGGCCAAAATAATTTGAAACTCAGAAAAGTAAAAATTGGGATATCTTTTTATGACTTTAAACTGATCCCATGATTTTTTGGAAGATTTTTGGATTGAGATTTGGTACTCAAAAGACCTTTTGAAGTTGAGAGCCATTTCTGCCAGAATGAAAAAGGCAGTGGACCTTTGATTTTGAAATGGATTCAAGGGTCTTAAAACTTCATAATCTGGATAAACTCAGAGAATTAAAGTTGTTCTAGACACCTTAAATAAGATTTGTGCGAAGGAATTTTCCATTTTGGAGAAGATTTGAGGGGTCAAAACTTTCTGGTAACCTCAGATATGAGATCTGGATTCCCAGAAGCTGATGAACTAGCCTCTGAAAGAAAATTTGAAAAGAGGAGTTTTACTCACCCAAAAAATAAAGAAAAATATGTATGGAAAGATCTGGATGTTGGCTACAAAAAGTGTTTTGTAGTCAACACCAAATTCCACATTTATCTGTGTCCAAAAAATTAGACCATGGACTGAGGTCTGAGAAAATTGCTACTGGACAGCAACTTCTCAAGAGAGAAAATATGATTTTAAAGGGGGTTTTTGCATCCATGCTTGTCCCCATTTCCCTAGGTTTTGGTTAGTGATCACTAGACATTTTAGTGGTGAATCAACTATACCAAACCATCCTTGGGGTACATTAGGACTAAGCACTTCATTTGCTTGGGAAGGGGAATTTTATCCTTTGAAAATGGGATTTGGTGCTTGAAAATGGTATTTAGGGTTTTGAAAATGCATTTTGCAAGTAAATAAGAACACATTGAAGAAAATGTTGATCCTTGTAGAAGATCATCCATGGAGATGAACTTCCATGGTGATCTTCTTGGATCTAAGACAAGAAGATAAAATAACTACATTTTGTAGTTTAAAGATGCATGCATGAATGAGAGACTTAGTGTAGGGAGAGGGAGGTTATACCTATCTTCTTTGTGTCTTGTGTTTGAATGGATTCAAAGGCTTGAATGTGTTTAGGATTTGAAAGTGTTTAGGGTTGATGATTTGAGTTGGTTAAAGAGAAAACAAGTAGATAACAATGAAGTCCTCTATGTTTTCTCTCTATTCCTCCTCCTAAAGGGTGATTTGAGCTTGAGTTAGTGTATGTATAAGAGTATGTATGAGAGTGATTTGAAGTGTTTGTGAGTGAGTGAGATTTGGGAAAGATTGAAGAGAAAATGGTGGCAATTCAAGTGAATTCCCACTGTTTTCTCCCTATATTTCGCCAGAGTTTCGTTGCTGTGATCAAATTGTGTTGTGTAAACTGAGAGAGGAGGGTTCAATTTATAGCCCTCTGAAATTGACAAACATGTCCGCGCGGATATGATTGACAGCGTGCACTGTTCATTAATTACAGCTTCAGGCTTTGGACAGGAAGAATAAAATTCAAAAATCCAGCAGTTTATGTTTTTCAACTTGCCCAATTCGGATTTTTCTTATTTCTTTTGCTTTTTGAGATTCTTTTCTTGGTTTAACTTTAAATGGCAATGCCCATTTTACCCTTACTTTGTTAGAAAAGTTAGGAATGTTAGGAATGTTAGTAATGTTATAACTTTCGTTAATTTTCTAACGAAAATGCTAACAAGCTCAAATTGGAGCACTTACAGTAATACATACGACGTATTTGTATTTCATTATATACGGCGGTACATCAGCCGCCGTATTTGCCCTTGATTATATACGGCGGCTGTATTTCCGCCGTAAATATTATATACTGCGGTATATCCACCGTAAATACTATATACGTCGCGACTTTAAACGCCGCCCAATATACGGCGGATATACCGCCGTAAATAGCCCCGATCACTATATATGGCGGATTTTAACCACCGTAAATAGTGTATTATTGTAGTGCTTCAACTATGTAAGTGCAGAGTAGTGGTGTTACCACAAGTATTACTAACACCCTCTAAGTGTTATCAGATTAAGGTGTTATCACAAGTGTTGGTCTAAAATACAGGTTGGAGTTAGCTACAAGCATGGAAGAAGGAGTCAAAGAAAGTTACGCTTAAATCGAGATTTATGCATAACTTGTGTAAATGAAAGAATCACGTTCAAGTTGTTACATGAAGTAGCCTAAAAGTTCGTTCAAGCTGTTATATGAAGTAGCCTACAAGTATTTGGAGGCTATAAATAGGTAAGTGTCTAGACAAGAGTAATATGTCGAGAAAACACACACAACTTGCACAAGAGAATATCAAATACTCCTTGGCTCAATTAGATTCTTCCTCCCCACAAATCTTCTTCCACCTTCAATGTCATTGACTTGATTGTGTCGTGGCAAGGATATAATTACGTATTTGATCTTATTAGTTCCTGATAATTCATTATTATATAGTTAGGGAATATTCGGTCTTGTAAACATATTTTATTATGAATAGAAGATCTCACTTAAGCAGCACACACAAGTTATATATTTATATAACTTGAGCAAAAACTATTTCTTGTGTCTATTTCCACTGCAAAACTTATTTTTACAAACTGTTTTCAAACTCTGGTTGTGTGTGTTATCGTAAGTGTTATCAGTTGTGTTACCAATATTTTTTATATGTTACCAACCTTTTTTATAACACTTGCAAATAGGTCATTAACAATTTCAATTGGTATCAGAGACGTGCACTTGATACACTAAGTGTTCGGTCCAATTGTCATGGCTTATGATCCAGCTAATCCTAATCAAAAGAGACTTCATGTTCTTGATGGATCGAATTATGCTTATTGGAAGATCCGCCTTCGCTGGCATATCAAATCAATTGATATTCGGGCTTGGCGATCTGTTATCAATGGGTATGCTCTTCCAATGTTACCTCCGGATGAGGATGGTGATGTTCAAATCAAATCTGAATCCGAATGGACCAATGAAGAGAATAACCTAGCTAGTTTCAATGAGAAAGCACCTAATGCCATTTATGAGTGTGTATACATTCATGTTTTTAAACTCATTTAAAACACTCCCACGGCTAAGGAAGCTTGTGATATTTTGCAAAGATTTTGTGAATGATATAATAGTGTGCGTGAAACTAAGCATAGGAGGCGCACTAGAAAATTTGAAAGATTAAGGATTGGTGAGAATGAAAATATTTCTTCATATTTTGAAAAATTATTTGATATTGCAAATGAATGACAAGTTTTTGGTGAACTGTTTACCAACAAACAACTTGTTTCAAAAGCAATTAGAACCCTTCCTTATCGCTTCAATATAAAAGTTTCATCTATTGAAGAAACTCAAAATCTTTCTACAATGGATTTCAATACCTTGATGAGTATTTTAAAAACCTTTGAATTAAATATTGTCGAACAAGTGAAGCCACTAAAGGCAAGAATATTTCTTCAAAAATTCAATAGATCGTTTCCATCTTCTCAGAAGGCAAACCCAATGAGAAGGGCATCTTCTGACCAGTCAAGGTCTGATCCCAAGTACATTGATTCAATTTAATGTCATGCCTGTTCAGGATGGGGTCATTATGAAAACGAGTGTGCAAACACTCTAAGGAAGATGGGAAAGAACTTGTGGGTGTCTCTTAGTGATAATGAAGATGAGGGACCGACCCAAGTTGAAGAATTAAATATGACATCAATGTTAGTCACTATATGTGACTCAGATACTGAAAGTGTTATCACAAGTGTTACCCAATCTGGGGTAGCACCTGAGACCACACTCAGCAGGCATCATTACTAGAAACTGATCTATTACCGACGTAAATATCCGTTGGTAAAGTGGAAATTCCGTCGGTAGAAGATTTACCGACGGACGTGATCCGTCGGATTCCGTCAGTAAATTTTTATTGGTAATACCGATGGACTATTCCATCGGTATTACTAACGGACTGTCCATTGGTAAACACGAAAATATTGTCGGGAAATGTCCCTTGATAAAGGAAGACCGTCGGCCGATAGTCTGTCGGTAAGTAGGACCATTCCATCGGTAAATTGTCCGTCAGTTTTTGAAGAATTTACCGACGGAGTATTCCGTCGGTAAATTGCCCATAATTTTAAAAAATAAGAATTTACCGACATAGTATTTCGTCGGTAAATTTCCCATAATTTAAAAAAATGCTGCATTTAAAAAAAACCCATGCAACATGTTCAAACCAACATCAATATGTTCAAACAAATACCAACATTCCCACCTTTTTAAAACATACACCAAAAACATGAAAAAACAAATTCAACGTTCACCAAATTCTCAAAAACAACATAAGAACTACTTTAAATTTGATTACAAGCCAAATAAAACACAAGTTTAATGACCACGACCGCTACCACTACTTCGCCTACTAGTGCCACGACCACCATCCAAATCAAGGCATTGACCGACTTATGAGGCAGAGGCATTAACGCTAGTAGTTTGCTGTTGTTGCAAATTAATGGTTGCCAATACTTGTTGCATGCGCTCCTCAAACTGTCTTTGCGCAACTTCTCGATCTTCCTTGAGACGTTCCTCAAACTCTCTTTCTAATCGGCGATATGAATCTTCTCGCTCTTGACGCTCTAGCTCCACTTGACTTTGTACTTATTTTTGAACCCGAGCATCGAATTTCTCTTGATCCACATTCTGACTGCTGGAAGAAGAAAAGCATTGCGTAGTATGGCTGCTTAATGGCATGTCTAAAAACCCAGCACCATGTGGTCTGAATCCAGGCAAGCGATCTCCCTTTGGTTGCTTGTCTTCATGGACAATGGCCTTCCAAAGTTTATCACGAAATGCGGGCCGCTCGGTGCTCTCAGGATCCATACTTCCTTCTTCAATAGCCTCCTCAGGAGCACGCTTCTCATATTCTTCCTGACAAAAAAAAACATTGTCTAGTATGGTAGAAAACAATGTTTCTTTAACTAAATAATTTATAATTTACTAATAGAAAATACTATTAACACTTACATAAAGACCCTGGTAATAAGGGTTAATCCATTTTGTCACTGAGCCATCAAGAGCCTCCGCAGTATGCGTAGCAATAAACACAACAGATGCATCAGCCTTATCTCCATGTTTCTTTTTCTTAACATATAAAAAAGTTATAAATTCAATATTTCATCAAATAATAACAATATATGAATCAAATAGAGTACTGCTTAATTTACAAACGGATAGTAAATTAAGTAAATTTACCCTTTGGTGCCAAGTCTCGTTGAAGTTAATAGATCCTCTTGTGTGTACACTCCCATGCCCTTCTTTTGAGTTCCTGTTAGTCTTTGCTATTTCTGAATTTCTCTAAAATTTCTCACTTGTCCAATATGCTTTCCACTGCTCTCATACACTTGCCATGTAATTAGCTGAAGGCGTAATTAGCTGAAGGCAAACCATCCTTTAGCCACTTTTGTTTCATGTCAAAGACTTTACCACTGTATCGCATAGCAACTAATTTCTTGAATGCCTTCTCTATCTGAATCTCTGAGAACCCGGGGCATGAATATATGTGCTACAAAAAGAGTAAAAGTGGTTAATACTGAAAAATGTAGCTTAAGAAATGCAGTTAGAGAAACTAGTGCTAGTCATAATATTAAAACATTTGACTTTTGTAACTTAAACTTTAATAGCAAGTGTTACTAGCACAAATAGAGATGAAGTGACAAAACAATCAATTATATTAGTAATTGATTATTTGCACCATTTATATTAAAAACTGGCTTGAGATTCTTCATCTCTTAACAATGATGCCTTGATAACTGCTGGACCAGACAAGTCATCTGTACTGTTAATGAGATTCTTCATCTCTTAACAATGATGCCCTGATAACTGCTCAAACAATAAGAAGTTGTAGGGTTAACCACAAATACATGGCTAAAGGGAAAATTGATTGAATGGACTTAAATGACCACATAATCATGTACAAACTAGAAAAATAAGTGACCTAGCAGAATTGTTGTCTCCTCAGGTACAAATATCTTTTTGATGAGCCCAGACCAGCTAGACCCGGCCCAAGCCCGGTCTGGTCCAAAGGCCCAGTATGATGTGGCATACCCTAGAACGCCAGAGTCAAGACCGCGGACATATAGACACTCAAGGTCAAGACCGCGTTCCTCTCATACCATCCCAGTCAAGACCGAAGGAATCCAGACCGTCAGCCAGGTGATTGTGGGGGTTGTGACTGTCCCATCCATGTCCGCGTCAAATTTCATTGACCGCGCCCAAGATGTTGACTGCGGTCTCATACCAGACTCCCGGTTATCTCATCAACTTTGATAACAACTGGGAGTCTGACATGCAAGTAGCCGGCTTACTCCCATCGCATTGAATGCGGCTCAGTCAGGCTCCTACTACCGCCATTAATGCGCCGCGCCAACTTTCCCAAATACACGGCTCCCGTCCCTATCAACGACATCCCTTCTGACAGTGAATCTTCCTCACCTTACAGAGCCAATTCGATGCGCACACGTGTATCTGGTCAAAGACTAAGATGCCCTTTAGGGCTGACCTCATGGCTTACATCAACAAGCAGCTCTCCATAACCTATAAATAGAAGACCTTTGTCCCCTTGGACAAAGTAAGTGCCAAATTGATATTGTAAGTCATATTACTCAAACCCTAAACACACAAAACACTCTAAGATGATTCAAAGTCTTATTCTCAAGTTCTTATACTCTCTAAGATATCTTATTCTTACACCCGAGGGCCTGAGTTGGAGTAACATCCAACTTTGGCCTTACCGGTGCTTCCTTGTGTTGTGTTCTAGGTACGCACCAAATATATCCTGCCAGATATCCTACAGCCATTTAGACCCCAAAAGCCTTGCCGTCATCAGTGGTTCCATTGCCGGGAAAGATCATAATTTTCTCATAAATTTTTATGTCAAAACATATGTCCTAAACACTTTCCGTTAGAATTCAAATTCTTTTTCAGCTTTTTACCGATTAAAATGGTTGTTCCTTTGAGAAACGCTGGTCATTTGTCATTCCCTGAAAAAGACCAAGCTTCTCCTTCCCAAATCAATCTTGTCAGGCCAAGCACCTCGGCCTTTCATAGGTTGGGGGGGTCGTGCTCATATTGCAGGTCACCTTTCCCATGTTCAAAGGGATTTGAAGAAACTAGTAGAGGAGGCTAGAAAGGAAAAAACTTTGGCCCTCCAAGCTACTTGTCCAAACCCTCCCCCCCCCCTCACTCCTAAAACTCCTGTTACTTCTCCAAAATATCCTATCACTCCTGAGTTAATCCTCAAGAGAAAAGAGGCCCTGGTCGTAAGGTCTCTAATAGTGGCTGAGGCCATGGCCATCAATAATGCCCAGTTGGAGATAGTAGAGCTAGAAGCAAACGGTGGAGTCCCCCTCCAAGAAGCTAGTCAAGCTAGGGGGGCAAAGTGGGCTGAACCAACCTTCAAACGCGATTAGGTGAATGTGGAGGAGGTTGTGGAAATTGACAATAGCGAGGAGAAAGGGGAAGAGGCTCAATCCAATCCTCGCCGTAGGCAGTCCAAAGCAAGATCCCTAGCTCATGCCAGGGGGAAGGTCGTGACTCCACGTTCAAAGAAGCCTAAGATGGATGATAAGGATCCAGACTTTGTCAAATTCATGCATCAAATGTGGGAGACCGACCAGAAAACTGCCCAGAAGTGTGGCCGCACTATGGACGCATTTGCTGATAAAATTGCCCGGGTACCCATACAAAAAGATAAACCACCCCAGATTGAAACGTATGATGGATCAAAAAATGTGAAGAAGCATATGGGGCAATTTGAAGGGCAGGTGGCCCTATTTTCTTTTGATGAGGCGGTGATGTGCAAAGCCTTGGCCGCAACCTTCATGGGCAAAGCATTATCTTGGATGCTGGCCCTTAAGCCCAAGTCCATCAGAACCTACAGCCAGTTCAGGCACCTCTTCCTGAATGCATTTGCTGGAGCAGGCGAGCCAGCCTGGCCTAAGACAGACCTGGTCAGGGTCAAGCAAACTGCCACGGAGACCACAAAAGGCTACATCACTCGGTTCAGAAAAATGAGCAAGCGGATTGTAGACCTATCCGAGGGCGACATCCGGCTTTGCTTTGAGGGCGGTCTCTCCAGTAGCTTCTTGAAGAAGAACTTCGCCTCCGACTGGCCTAAGAGTGTGGAGGAGATGTACGAGAGAGCTTCTGCCATTGGCTCATCCGAAGAGCCAAATGAGGCCGCTCCCCGTGGACCAACAAAGGAGGGGATCATTCAAGTCCAGGAGACAGGCCAGGGGTCTGCCCACGGCAATAACCAAGGAAAAAATCGTAGCCGCGGTACAGACAAGCTCCGGAAATTAACGAACGAGACAGTTTTCACTCCCCTCAATGATTCGCGAGCAGCTATCCTGAAAACAATGGAGCTTCCCGCTCCTCCCCCAATGGGCAGAAAGCCAAATCAGAGGAGTAGGGCAAAATTCTGTGATTACCATAATGACCACGGTCACATCACAGAAGATTGCTTCCAGCTTAAACGAATCATTCAACAGAAAATCAATAATGTGGAGTTGACAAAATGGGTACAGGGCCATAATGCAAATGCTGCCAATAATGCCAATAATGCTGAGAGGGCACGAGCACTACGTGTCCCCGACAGGAAGGAGAGAGAAACCAAGGACGATGATGAGTTGGCTGATTAAGAGATCAATTTCATTGGAGAAGAAGCTCCATCCAACAAACAACTCTCCCTCTAGATCAGGACCTTGGTGAAAGTCTTCTTGATCCCCCCCATAGCTCCAGAAGAAGATCAAGAAATTGGGTTTAAAAGGAGTGAACTTGCCTCCACCCTTTTTCATTCTACTCAGCCCCTCACCCTCCGTATGAGAATCAACTGAGCAAACATCGGCTGAGTTTTGATTGATACGGGTGCGGCCAGAGACATCCTCTACTACCATACTTTAGTAGGGATTAAGATGACCGAGGCCCACCTGACTCCTTACGCCGGTATGCTCGAGGGGTTCACAAATCACGCCGTTAGGGTGAAGGGGACGATGGAGTTTGAATTGACTATTGGGGAGAAACCAATGCAGAAGACAGCCAAAATCACTTTTATGGTGGTTGATCTTCCTTCCCAATAAAATGCTATACTAGGCGTGACCGCACAGGCCGCATTAGGAATCGTTGCTTTCATCCCCCACCAGAGAATCAAGTCTAATACCCCGGGCAGAGTTGCTACGATGAAGAACCAGTCCGGGAGATTTCTCCGGATGTTGGAGGAAAAAAGGAAGGCAGATAAAGGCCAGACTTCCTGCCCACAGAAAGAGGGCAAGGACAAACAAACAAAGGGCAAAGCCAAAGAAATTATTCTGGCGCCCGTACTAGTTGGCATGCTTTCTTTCCATTCCATGAAGTTGGAGCTCAAGATGAGCAGAAAGGCGAAGAAGTTGGCCCCCATTGAAAGGGGATATATTGATCGAGGCATCCTGGGAAAAATAAACCGAGAAGCTATATATTCCCTGACCGCACTGCCCGAGGCAAGAGCCAACCCACCAGCCATTGTGATAGACTCCCTCCACAACCGGGAAATCAGCGACCTCGGGCCTAACGATGAGCTCGAGGAAGTGGTAATCAATTTCCACTACCCCGTGCAAACAGTTAAGGTTGGGGTGGAAATTCACCCGGTAGAGAGGAGGATCTTGATAGAATTCCTTCGAAAAAACTGTGACGTGTTCGCATGGAGGGTGGAGGACATGCAGGGAATCAATAAGGACGATAAAATAAATGATGACTCCACCTTCAAGAGAATCCACCAGAAATCGAGGTACTTCTCTCCGGACAAGGAGATAGCGATCAAAGAAGAGGTCGAGAAGCTACTAAAGGCGGGGATAATAAAAGAAATATCCTACCCTATGTGGCTAGCAAACGTGGTCATGGTCAAAAAGGCCAATGACAAATGGAGGATGTGCGTTGATTTCACTGATCTCAATAAAGTGTGCCTCAAAGAATGCTTCCCTCTTCCTCGCATAGACCGTTTGGTAGATTAGATAGCCGGACATAGAGCCCTTAGCTTTATTGATGCATATTCTGGCTATCACCAGATCAAAATGCCTCCCGAAGACGTTTCCTCAATAGCTTTCATTGCTGCAGGCAAGACGTGCTGCTACACAATGATGCCCTTTGGGCTGAAAAATGCAGGAGCCACCTACCAACGGATGGTTAATATTGTCTTTAAAGACCAATTGGGCTGAAACCTTGAGGCCTACATTGATGACATAGTCATAAAGACAAGAGAAAACTCCCACGAGCTTGAGGTGGAGGAAACTTTCTCTAACTTCCGCTACAACAACATGAAATTAAACCCCCTGAAATGTGCATTTGGGGTCAAAGCGGGAAAGTTCCTCGAATTCATGGTCAATCAGTGGGGAATTGAAGTTAATCCTGAAAAAATCCAAGCTCTGTTGGACATGAAGCCTCCTGCCTGCGTGAAAGATGTGCAAAAGCTAAACGCGCGCATCACCGCATTAGGCCGCTTCATCTCGCGGTCGGCAGAGAGATGCCTCCCCTTCTTCAAAACTCTAAAAGGGGGGAAGAGAGCTGACGAGTTCGCGTGGTGCATGGACTGCGGTCAAGCTTTTAAAGAGTTGAAGAGATACCTCGGACAACCCCCTCTACTCAGCAGCCCGATGCCCGGAGAAGAGCTTTCTCTATTTTTAGCAGTTACTGATCTGGCAGTAGCTGTTGTTCTTGTAAAGGAGGAAAATAACTCCCAAAAACCAGTTTATTATGTATCTAAGGCACTGTCCTCCGTAGAAGGGCATTATCTAAATATAGAAAAATTAGCTTACGCCTTGCTTGTATCTGCTCGAAAATTAAGAGCTTACTTTTTTGCACATCCTATAACTATACTCAGTGAGGCCCCGCTTAGAAAGGTTTTACATAAACCATAGTCCTCGGGGAGAATGTTAGCTTGGTCTATAGAGCTCACTGAGTTCCAGATCACCTACTCTCCGACTAAGACAACCAAAGCGTAGGCCTTAGCTGATTTTATAGCAGAAATATCATTTAAGCTAGCAGACAGCGACCTGGGAAAGAGAAAGTGAACAGAGTTACAAGAAGCCCAAGGTAGCTCAGAAGCAGAAATTATACAGCCCAAAGAGCATCCGAAAGAAGTTTGGACTTTATTCGTGGACGGATCTGCGAGCAAGTTAATGAGTGGAGCGGGCATACTCTTGATTGCACCCTGCGGGGAGAAATTCAAAAGAGCCTTGAGATTCAAGTTCAAAGCATCGAACAATCAGGCTGATGTATGAAGCGATTATAGCGGGCATGGAATTGGCCAGAGACTTGGGAGTTCAAAATATTGAAATAAATAGTAACTCTCAGCTCATAGTAAACCAAATAAAGAGGGAATATGACACGATCAACCCAGTGCTAGCTAAGTACTACGGTCTAGCCAAAACCCTTCTCAAAAATTTCACATACTATGAGTTGAACCAAGTAATGAGGGGGGACAACACAGAAGCTGACCTCCTCTCCAGAATAACCGATCAAGAAGTCATGGACTTAGATGCGGACTGCTAGATAGAGTTCACAGAAGGACCTGCTATAGATCGGATTCAAATAAGCAATATTGAGGATCAGGAAAGGGATTGAGTAGATGAAATCACGGATTACATCGAGAAGGAAACCCTCCCTGAAGATCAAGCAAAGGCTAGAACCATCAAAAAGGTGTCTGCGAAATATCTCATCCTAGACAGAGTATTATTTCGGCGATCATTCATCAGGCCTTTGCTAAGATGCGTCAAAACTCACATGGTCACCAATTTACTCTATGAGGTCCATAAAGGAGTTTGTGGCGGACATCCTGGTGCTCGCACTCTCTCGGACAAAATTAAATTCCAAGGATTTTATTGGCCGACGATGAGGAGAGATGCAGAAGAGTACGTGAGAAAATGTGACAAATGCCAGCGGTTTGCGGACATTCCTAGACTACCATCAACATAGCAGACTTTGGTTATACCATCGTGGTCGTTTGATACATGGGGGATTGATCTAATAGGACCGTTCCCAACTGCCTGAGAAAGTATTAAATACGTTGTAGTGGTCGTGGATTATTTTACAAAGTGGACAGAAGCAAAATCTTTGGCTACCATCTCCGAGGAGAACGTTATAAATTTTGTCCACGATCACATCTGGTGCAGATTTGGGATTCCACAAGCAATAGTTTCAAACAATGGCATTCAGTTCTCTACAAAATTCACAGCTGAATGTGAGAGAATGAGAGTACAACATTGCCAGTCCGCAGTGGCTTATCCCCAAGGGAACGGCCAAGATGAGGCCGCAAACAAGTTAGTCCTGTCTGCCCTAAAGAAAAATTTGAAAGGATAAGGAGGAGGATGGCTGGACGAGCTCCAGACCGCATTATGGGTTGTTCGCACTACGATCAGAAATTTAACTGGCAAAACTCCTTTCTCACTCACATATGGGTCGGAGGCAATGGCTCCAGTGGAGGTAGCCTTACCCTCGTACAAAGTCACATACTTCGATGAGTCTCAAAATGAGGCAAACAGAATATATGACCTGGATGATCTCGAAGAAAAGAGAATACGAGCAAATGAAAAAATGATGAATTACAAGCAAAAAGCGAAGAAGATTCGTGATAAGAGAGTTAGTAAGAGAAGTTCTTCAGTTGGAGATTGGGTACTTAGAAATGTTGAAGTACAAGGGACCCAAACTGGTTTCCATAAACTCTCCCCGAAATGGGAAGGTCCGTACGAGGTTACCCAAATAATCAAAGAGGGTACCTACAGATTGCAGACAAAGGAAGGAAAAGACCTCAAGAACGCTTGGAATAGCGATCACCTTAGAAAGTATTACTTTTAAATCTTTGTATTTTGTAAGGTTGATAGAAGCAATGAATGTATGAATATCAAGGAAAATTTTTTCTCTAAACTATTGTAAGAATTGTTGTAGCAATACTCCCACCAGCTTAAATAAGCAAAAGTGGCTGCCCGAAAAAAAAATGCAAGAGCGGATGCCAGTGGGTTCAAGGGCCAATATAAAAGCCCCTACCTACTGATGCGCAAAGATCCTTTAAGATCGCACGCCTATATGTGTACAAAGGCCATCAAGCCCGTACATGATTGCGGACACGACTCCCAGTCTTGTTCGCATGGACCACCAATAAGTGGATATAGATGCAAGTGGGGACAAAGGCCAGTGCTCGTACCCATTAAATGCGCGTAAGACTTGGTTGGTTGTTGACCACACGCCTGTATGTACAAAGGATAACATATGAGCCTGTTACATGATCGCCACAAAATTCCAAAGAGTCAAACCGCGTGAACCACCAGTAAGTGGATACAGATGCCGGTAGGTTAAAGGGCTAGTATGCCCCTACCTACTGTTACGTGGACTATAGCCTCACGGCCACAATCTGCTTGCCCAATGAAAGTAGCTTGCCTTGGCACTTTTAAAATTACGCCACGGATTTGAAAATCTAAATAAGCGTAAGTGGAAGGGAGTGATCAAAGAAGTTTTAAGGGTCAAGACCTCAAAATTTTCCAAGGCCATAACAAACGCGATCATTGAGAAAAATGGCTGACTCTCACAAAAAACTCAAGAAGTTTTGAATAAAGAGTCATAACTCATAAACGCGGTCAGAAGTCCTACCATGCCCATAAACAGCGGCATTGAGTAAAGAATAATTATTCCAAGTCTTAAGCTGAAAAAAGAAAAAGAAAGAATGCAAGCTCGAAAGAAAGCGTTAATATAAGTATCAAAAGTATTCAAGCATTGCCAAAACTTGAAACAACCTAAAAAGACAAAGAATGATCAAGAAAAGTACTTTCCATTAAATAGATAAAAATGATTTACAAAATCCTACAAATCTATTTACAAAAAGAAAGGAAAAATACTAAGCTAAAGGTGCAGAAGCCTTGGGATCCGTGGGAGCATTCTCCTTGGCCGCTTCAGACTCAGGCGTAGGAGAAGGAAGATTGGTGGTTGAAGTTTGATCAGCGGCTGGGACCGTTGAGGGTTCAGTAGAAGGAGCTTGAGCCGCACTACAAGAAAACTGACCTTTTGCGACGGCCAAAAGCCGTCGCGTAAACCCTTAAAGCCGTCGCGGAAGGTTAACGCGACGGGAAAAATAGTCACAAAGGCAATCACGTAAAGCCTTGTCGCGAAAAGATAAGGTGACTGAAGAAAGCCGTCGCATTTGTCAATTATTTTTCGCGATTGCCTTTTCCATCGCATAAGATTTTTTATTAATGTTATTTATTTAATTATTTTAATTACATTTGCAATCACATTAGCTCAGAAAAGGTGACGGCAAATGCAATCACCTTAGGTTTTAAAAAAGGAGACGGCAAATGCAATCGCCTTAGGTTTTAAAAAAGGAGACGGCAAATGCAATCGCCTTAGGTTTTAAAAAAGGAGACGGCAAATGCAATCGCCTTAGGTTTTGAAAAGGAGACGGCAAATGCAATCGCCTTAGGTATAAAAAAAAGAGATGGCAAATGCTATCACCTTAGATACTTTGAATTTATATTTTTTTTCCATTTCACTGGCCCTATTTATAATTAATAATTGAATAAAAATTAAAGAAAGGTTGATTAGCACAACATGAAAATTAATAAATTAATTGCATTTAACACTGTATTATAAACCATAATCATCGTTACAAAATCCAAAAAATAATCAACCTACTAGGTTTATCAAGAAAATGTATCATCCTACCAGATTAATCTAACAATAACAATCAACTTACACTTGTTCCTAGAAACTAGGTTTGTCAAGAAAATACATCAGCCTACTAGGTTAATCTAAAAACAACAATCAACTTACACTTGTTCCTCTAGGAATGAGAACAAAAAAAAGGCAGACCACCCGAATAATATCTTCATAAGCCTCATCATCACCCATTTCCTCGTGTATCGTCCATCTTTGCTCAAAATTTGGATACTTTGGAGCTCTACTAGGTTTGTCATGTGTGTTGTCTCCGGAGTTCAATGAATATTGTAGTGAAATACTTTGGATACTTTGGAGCTCTATAAGGCAAAGAGGAGTACCAAGAACCAATAGGAAATGTTAAGCGCTCAACATTAAAAGTTGTAGCAAAGAGCAAGACTAACACACCTGTGGGATCCACATCCCTAGCAAGCTTAATAGCATCTGATGTCGCAATATCTTGGTTCGCTGGAGATATTGCTAGTATGATGCACTTAGGCTGGGGGAAATGATATATTGATTAATTAGAGGTAATATGAAGAACAACTGAAATTGCAGAATGGCCTAGTAGGCTAGTAAAGCAACTAGAATCATAGTGAGTGAAAACAAAAGCTGAAGGGTGAAAAAATGAAAATATGATGTTGGCCTAAAGGAGAGATAATTAAGAAATTACCAGGATAAGCCCAATAATGTTCCTTGGGTCTTTAGAATAAACAGGAATTCTACTATGACCCATTGTCATTATTGCATTCAATGTATCCCTGTGGAAGGAGAAAAGAGTTCAAACACAAACAGAAATGTGCAAACTTAATAGACCAGTAAATTATGTAGCCATAAACCCACAAAGTAAGAGTTCCATCCAGGTCAAGGGAAAATGCCTTCGATATAGGGGTCATGGCATCTTTGGCAGTCTTTTCGGTCAATTGGAGTTCCCCAGTAATGATAGTCGTTTCATCATGTGTCAGGTCCCCACCTTTCCCCGCCTATCAGTGCAATAAATATAGATCATTTTTCATGGAAGTCCACAAACGTTTTCAATTCTGCTCTGCGCAATAGAGCAGCATGTCCCTTGCCCAGCATCTAATCCAGAACCTAGACAAATACAGTGCCCAAATATCATATAAACAAGTAGAACCATATTTGTAACACCAATTAAAGTTACAATGACGGTCAGCTCATCACATAACAACATGTGGTCTAAAAGTCTTCAGCCTCTACAGGGTTTGATAAAGGTCTACACAACCTAGACTAAAGCCATGCAATTTTCTTCAAATGATTATAAGATATGGGGCAAAAAAAAAAACATAATTTGAGTTTATAATTAACACTAATCAGTGGTACAACAAGAAGTTGATTAAGTCATCTCAATGCTATTCGAGCAATAGAATCAAATAAAAGATTTATATCACAAATTGCAGATTCAGAAAAAATTGATGGCAAAGCATGGTTACCTTACTAATGGGATAGGCAACTAGAAAGAATAACCAAAGAAGCATGCGAACAAAAGGTGCCATTGTTGCTCCAACGGTCAAGCCATAGCGTGTACAAATTGCTTGAGGCAATATCTATCATCAAAATCATACAAACATGGCAATTTAGAGGAAAAGGTAGGTAAAAGTTCCATCACAAAACAAAGACCAAGATTTGCTTTGATGAAAATGTACCTCTCCAAACATGAGGATTAGCGTGACTGATATCAGAATTGCTGCCCAAGGAGGCACAAGTTTGTGTGATCTAAACATTCTATGCAATTTGTTCTTGGGACTCCTTTCTGATACTTAGGTGGCTTGACAAAGGATTTCTCTCTCAGGTCATCGCTTCCATTGCTAAAAATGGTTTCTACGTTGTCAGCTTCTTTGTTCTCTTCACAACAGTTTTGAAAAGAGCGATGATCAAAATTCCTGCACAATTGGTTGAACATCAAGTGTTACGGGCTAGTTAAGAAGTATAGGCAAGAGAGAAAAGCTAAAAAAAATTGTGTGATCTGTGGTCGAAACAAGCATAAATTTGTTGAAGGATTTCAATACTAAATTCACAGGATAACCTGAAAGGTTTATCCTAACTTCACAATATGTCAACTTGCAAATAGGTCGTAACCAAATGAATGTCCAAAAAATTTCAAATTTTCTCTTAATCAAGAGAAAAATTGAAAATTTTTTGGACATTCATTTTGGGAGAGAGATAGTATTAAAGCTGAGGACAGTGAGCTTTTTTACCCAAGTTACTCCGTTTATATGCACAACTATCATCGTTATATCATCAGTAGTATGAGTTTCAAACTGCAGCCACAGTCGATAAGATTCAGCAACAATCTCAGCACAAGCATCACGAGGATCCTTAAATTTTGCAACCTGAAAGTTCCATAACACATGTCCCTACTTTTAAAAAGACTTGTTTGGGATGAGGGTCCCTCGTAAATTCTAAGAACCAATACGTTACCATAAGCATCAAAAGTTAACTCATCTGTATGTCCAATACGTTACCATAAGCATCAAAAGTTAGAACATTATCAGTATTCCAAACTCTTGAGGGTAAGTGCTGACCAAAGCAGCCATAAAACATAAAAGCGATCATGTAATAGATGTTTGATACTTTGATTACAATCACCAGCTTGAAGACAACAAAAGGAAAGGATATTTTTTTTTACCACAACTACACCATTCAAATCAACCATATATAAACCCCAACATCATCAAATCATTTTCTTGTGGCCTTAACACCAACAATCATTTGACAAAAGTAAATCAAAAGTACCCAAAACAAACATTGCTGAAAGATAATTGACAGGGAAAACACCATAGATACTAAGCCCGAGATCTAAGTAATACTCTTGCAAGTGCGTGGAGAATCTAATTATCACAGAAAAAATGTCTGATGATGAGTCATAGAGTGTTCTATGTTATTGAGATAACAAAACATTTTCTAATGGATTTAAGCATGTAATTCCCCAGGCAATAAATGAAAAAAATATAACAATAAGAAAAAATATAACAATAAG
The DNA here is from genome assembly GCA_022495995.1 of Adenophora triphylla var. japonica. Lineage (NCBI taxonomy): Eukaryota > Viridiplantae > Streptophyta > Magnoliopsida > Asterales > Campanulaceae > Adenophora > Adenophora triphylla. The sequence continues at coordinate 153,967 of JAFEMH010004040.1, read as the reverse complement.
GAATGTATATTACAGATTTACTTCCCATACAATCAACATGGTATATAAAAAGAGAGATGGCTGAAACAGGATCAGACCAATTTCAGATCTAAATATGTCAAAATCTAGCATATTTTAATTTAACAAAAAATGAGTCGATTAACTGGGATTTAGTCCCATTCAATCAACATGGCAGTATGTGTGTTTAGGAAACTAATTTGCAAACCCTAGTAAATATTCTACTTTATCATTAATCAAAATCAAGATATCTTCGCATAATCCCCAGTTAAATCTCAACATCCCCGTTTCTCTCTCCTCCCCCAATCAAATGCAAACGCCCCGAGTAGACATAGAGAGAGAGAGCGAGAGAGAGGGCGAGAGAGAGAGAGAGAGAGAGAGAGAGAGAGAGAGAGAGAGAGAGACCTTGTACCTTGAAATTGGAAGAATAGGTAGAGGAAGAATCGCCGCTGGAAGAACGCCGCTGGAGGGTGAGGAGGAAGAAAAAGAGTAATGAGAGAGGAAAGAAAAGAAATGGTTTTCTAAACCAGTCATGGAATGCTATCCGAAAAGAAAAGGGATTTTTAATTGTTTTTTAATTCAATAATTTTAATTTTTTTTTTCATATAATATAACGCGATTGTAAAAGCAGTCGCCTTTAAAAAAAATTAAAAATCCAATTTTAAAATCGTTTAATTTAATATTTTTATAAAACGTGATTGCTAAAGCCATCGCCTTTGATAAAAATTAGAATTTCACATTTCCGCCCGGACCACATTGTTGGCGCTAGGGGGAAAAATATATATGTGATGGCATCCGTGACTGCTTAGCCATCACGCTAGCCTACTGTGATTGCACTAAATGCAGTCACAAAGGCCGTCTCCTTATATACTCAAACGCGACTGCTTTTTTTGTTATCGCCAAAAGCAATCACGAAATACCAGTTTTCTTGTAGTAGCTGGAGCTAGCCGCGGTCCGAATAAGTCACTAACTGCAGGCCCATTGGGGAACAGGCAAGCAGCATCTTCTTCATATGATAGTTTTTCGTCTCCAAACCTCATTCTATCTGTGTCGCTGATAAGGCTTGGGACGGTGACCGCGGCAATAGGAGGTAGAGACGAGGCCGCTGCAAGCTCTAAATTCTTAACCTCCTCCTCAGCCAGAGGGATTAATGCATGCTCGGGCAGGCAGATGTAAGTGCTCCAATTTGAGTTGTTAGCATTTTCGTTAGAAAATTAACGAAAGTCTTAACATTCCTAACATTTCTAACAATTCCTAACAATTATAACAAAGCAAGGGCAAAGTAGGCATTGCTATTTAAGGTTAAGCCAAGAAAAGAATCTCAAAAAGAAAAGAAATTGTAAAAAACCCGAATTGGCAAGCTGAAAAACATGGCCAGTTTGAATATTTTCAAAAATATTCCTTGTGTCCAAAGCCTGCAGCTGCATTTAATGAACAGTGCACGCTGTTGTTCCAGTTCGCGCGGATGACTTTGAATTTCTCAGAGGGCTATAAATTGAACCCTTCAGTCACAGAAATAGGAGCCACAACAACAATTCACAGCAACACCTTGGCGAAAATACTAGAGAAAACAGTGGGAATTCCCTTGAATTGCCACTTTTTTCTTTGGATTATTTTCCCAAATCACACTCACTAATCACTCTCAAATTCAAGCCTCAAACACTCTTAAATCCAAGCCTCAAACTCAACACAAAAGAAGATAGGTATAACCTCCTTCTCCCTACCCTAAATCTCTCTCATCCATGCATGCATCTCATACTTTGAAGATGTAACTTGTTATTCTCTTGCCCTAGATCCAAGAGGATCACCATGGAAGTTCATCTCCATGGATGATCCTCTACAAGGATCAACATTTCTTTCAAAATTGTTTTTACTTCTTACAAACATATTTTCAAAACCCTAAAACCATTTTCATACATAAAATCTTGATTTCAAAGTTAAATCTCCCCCTTCCCAAGCAAATGAAGTGCTTAAGTCCTAATGTACCCTAAGGATGGCTTGATATAGTAGATTAACCACTAAAATGTCTAGTGATCACTAATCAAAGCCTAAGGAAATGGGGACAAGCATGGATGCAAAACCCCCTTTAAAATCACATTTTCCCTCAAGAACATCTTGCTGTCCAGTAGCATTGTTCTAAGACCTCTGTCAATGGTCTAATTTTTTGGACACAAAAGAACTTGGAATTTGGTATTGACTACAAAATACTTTTTGTAGCCAACATCTAGAGATTTCCAGACATATTTTTACTTTATTTTTTACGTGAGTAAAACTCCCTTTTTCAAATAATTTTCCAAAAGTCAGCTTATCAGTCTCAGGAAATCCAGATTTCATATCTGTGATTTCCAGAAGGTTTTTGTCCCTCAAATCATATCCAAATGGAAAAGTCATTTGCATTCACCTTATTTAAGATGTTTTGAACAACTTTCATTCTCGGACTTTCCCCAGAATTTGAAGTTTTAAAGCTCTTAAATCCAATTTAAAATCAAGTGCCCACTGCCTTTTTCATTCTGGCAGAATTGATTTCCCACTTCAAAAAATCTTTTGAGTACCAAAACTCAACCCTAAAATCCTACCAAAAATCATGGGACTTTTTTAATGTCTTATAAAGAGTTTTCAATTTTTATTTTTCTCAGTTTGAACTTATTTTGGCCAAAATAACACACACACACACACAAATGGTTTTTAAGCTTGGAAGACTCGTTTTACGAGGCATTCCGGGTGAACACTAACGTTCCTCCCGGCGTGTAACGTGACCTCCGAATCCAAATCTCTAATCTCGGGCATTTTTCAAAGTTTTGGCCCTTAAATCAAAAATGGCGTGGCGACTCCGTGTTTTTGATTTTTCAAAGAAAAAGAAAAAATCATTTTTTCGGTGGCACATATCGTTACAGTGGCGACTCTGCTGGGGAGAAAAATAAGTTTTATCTTTTCAAAAAAAAAAGAAAAGCTTTTTGTGGGTCAAGCTTCCGTCCCGGCACTTGAAATCGTTTGTCGTGTGTGTGTTGATTTTTCACATTTTCGTGTTATTTTGGTCGCCTCGAAAAAGTCAAAATTTTGACTATCGGACCCGTTGCCTTGAATTATGTGCTTATGTGTTATTTGCTTTCAAAAAAAAAAATTTCAAAAAAAATATTTCAAAAAAAAAAATCAAAAATTCAAAAAAAAAGGATTTTCAAAAAAAAAAAGAAGGTTTTCAAAAAAAAAAAAAATCATCATTTTTGCATGCATCATCCTCTTTAAGACACATGAAAATTTCTATTTTACTCAGAAAAAGAAGATAGACTGCTTGCACACTACGCGCACTTGGCCTTACACTGAACACTACGTCCTTAACCCGGGGAAATCCCAGTAGCAGCCCGTTTGGCCTTATTACGCCTCTCGGTGCGAGCACGGGACTACCCAAACATCCCATGGAGCCTCGTGTCGACCATGCACTTGTCCGTGACACACTTTGTCCGAGACCCGGTTGGTTTTTAGTTTGGTCTGTGTCATGCCCTGTCTGTGTATAGACCTTTCCTTTCAAGTCTTAGTCGGCCTACCAAGTCAGTATCTTTCGGGACCCTAATCAGTCGAAGTCCTGCCGGTTTTCCGTCACGGGCTTTGACCAGATATTGACTGGCGCCTTGACTTTGACTCTGACTGGCACAAATTATACACTGACTCCCAGCATGACACTGAGTCATCAAGAATTAACGATCATTCCATGCCTAATTACGGCCTAACTGACAACAGGTCAAGATCAATTGTGGACATTTATCAGTCGGAACCATGCCGACTTTTCATCGAGCCCTCGGACATGATCTTGACTTTGACGTCAGCTTTGTCCGTAATTTACATCGAATGCTCGTTAAGACTCGATTACCCGCCAGACTTTTAGGATCGTTTTTCTTTTCGGTCGGTGGGACCCGCTTGCCCTATAGGACCCTCGCCCGGAGCTGTCCGCCCTGAGAAGTCGAAATACAGGTGGAATACGAGGGGCTTATAGACGTAGTGATGGGGCCCACTGATCCAGGATCCAGAGTAGTTTGCGAAAAAGAAGAACAATCTTTTCCAACCGATTAGGTTAATAAAATACGTTTTAAGTAAACTAGAACAAATAACTGCATGTTGCATGAGCCCAAAGCCCAAACACATACCCTCCTTCGTTCCCAAACATCTGAACCCTCATGTCTTTCCCCCCGCAGCTCCGCACAAAGCTTGGTTTCGGGCACCGGGTCACCGTTTGATCAGTTGGGAAGAGTCAAGCGCATCGTCAGCTTCACCGTTTGTTCCGACTCCGGGTTTCGTAATGTCCGCATCAGCCGGTAACGATGGGGACAACATCACTCCGCCCCCGGGACTCCTCAAACAGAACAAAGAATGGAATCGCTTAGCCGAACAGATGAGATCGCGACAAGAAGCACACTCGAATAGCCTTATGGAGGCTATTAAGAGCCATGGTTTGGCCGCCCCTCAATCCCGACGGCACCTTCACCGTGGAAGAAGAGGAAGACCCCGGCCCCAACCTTGGTCGCCTCGACTACTCCAGGATGCCACCGCCAACCTCCTACGGTACTACCACCAGAACCCATGCTTCTCGGTCTCTGGGTCAGCCAGCTCCCCGACCACAGACCACTGGATCCATGCAGCCTGACGGGACGAGCCAGTTCCTAGTTCCTCAGTGGGGACAAAATCAGTACGGAATGTCTTCTCATGGTTGGGGCTACCTCGGAATGCCACAGCTAATTGGAATCCCGCCTCAGTTTGGACCCGATCAACCCGGGCCTTCGCAGAAACAGTTCAAAGTGCCACAAAGAATAGCTTTGGAATGCCGCCACGCCGGGTTCAGTCAATGGGAGCCCCTCATCAAAATGATGCTAGCTCAGCCGCTCCTCCCACAGCTTTCACAAACCCATTCCTCACTCAGGCTTCGATGGGTTACCAAACCTCCAACCCGGTATCATTAGAATCACCAGGACCGCAGTATCCCCCGGGTTATACACCATCGCCACAGCCAGCCATGCAATTCAACGATCAGGGACAGCAGCCCACACTTAAGCCTACTTATGGGCCTCACTCCGGAAATCCAAGCTACCCGGCCACATCAGGACTGCCTTCACCCTCTTTGCCAGTTGAAAATCAACAGCAGGCCACAAGGTTCTATCCCTTTGCCCAGGCTCCTACTCACGCCCCTCCGGGTAATTTGGGCCAAGGACAGGTTTTCACCTACGTCCCCGGAACAGCCATTCCCTCCACTAGTCTGCCGCCAGTGGTAGCTCCTCTCTCTAGCTCAGTCGCTGGCTTGAATGCAATGGCTCCGCCACAAGATCCTCATCTGGCCTGGTTCATGGAACAGCACAAGGAAATGAAAGCGCAGATTGCTGAATTGACTGCTAAAAAGTCTGCCTTCCGGCCTTCGGACCCGGACTCCATTGTTCCCCTGCCCCACAAATTCGTGATGCCTAATCTGGATCTCTTTGATGGGACTTCATGCCCAAAAACTCATCTAGACACATATACCTTGGCAATGAAGGCCAAAGGATGCACCAATCAGCCGTTGGCTGACTATTTCAGTCTCTCCTTGAAATCCAGTGCTCTAAAATGGTTCTTCCGCCTAAAACCCGAGGCCAGGGCTACATGGGATCAGATCACCAGTGCCTTTACAGAGAAGTACAAAGCTAATTTGGAATGTGAAACAAATAGAGTTGACTTGCTGACAACCGTCCAGCGTCCCGACGAGAATGTTGGGGATTTCTACAAGCGGTGGAATCTGAAACTCAGCGAGATGGCCATCCCCCCTTCTGAGGAAGAACAGTTGGACATCTTCCAGTCATGCCTGAAGTCACATCTGAGAACCTCCCTCAGTCATTTCCCGTACTCAGACTTGCGCGCTATGGTCAACTCCGTGGCTAAGTTTGAAAAGGCTTACAATCAACAGCCGGCTGTTCCACCTGCCTACAGATACAGGGCTCCTACCTCCAACACCGCTCCTGCTAAAGGCAAAGAGGTGATTAATTACACGGGACAGGAATGTAATAACACAACTCCTTTTGCTCCCAGAAAACCAGCTGAGCCCAGACCACGGGTCATAAACCTCGAAAACTTTGGGATGCCTCTGAACGACATCTTTAGGGGATTGGTGAAAGAAGGCTTGCTGCGGCCTTTGGAGAATTTCCAACCCAGGAATCCGAACGCTCCCGTGGATACTTCAAAGTATTGTGCTTTTCATCAAGCCCACGGACATCTGACCGATAACTGCTTTACTCTGAAAAAGGCAATCCAAGGCTTGATAGAGCAAGGAAAGTTGGAAGTCCCCGAGGGGCCTAATACAGTCAAAAATCCTCTGTCAAGAAACCATAACCAGGTAAATATGATTGAAAGCGGAGAACCTTCGCATGCCCAGGAAAATGCGGAAACTGATGAAGGTCCCCAAATACCCATGGCCAACCTTGTCGAGGATCCTGAATTCGGATTCCCCCTCAGCCTTGAGGATGATGAACAAGTCACCCCACAGTGGTCTCATGTCAGAGATTTCTTGCAAGAATATGAGGCTCGCTATTTCTCGGATTAAGGGAAAGCCGATACTGAAGAACTGGGGTTGTTCCGGTCAAAACATGAGAAAACCATTTACACGAGATGGTTAGAGCAGTCAAGGAAGATTAAGCAAGAAAGCTTCAGACGGGCGCCTGTACTAGGGCTTATCAGCAAAGAGGCCGAAGAACATCTGGAGCTAGTACACTTCTGCAAGTTGGTTTTGGGAGAGGCTGAATATGATCCCGAGAACAGTGAAGAATCAAAGGAGGAGGATTGCTTCTACATCCTGCCTGGGGTTAAATACGTGCCACCCCCTCTCACTCTTCCCCCGCAGTTTCTGGGAGGAGAAACCGAGTCGCAACTACCACTTCCAGGAATGGGGGGCATATGACAATTTCTGCGGTTGCACACACCCATATTCCCCTAACGGGTTTGATCGGCGTTCCCTCTCAAACGAAATCCCAGTAGTATGGGAAGATGATTCCGATGACAGTGATGATGATGATGACGACGAAAGTGAGGAGTCAACTGAGGCCCAAGGTCCGGAATCAATCTGGAACAATCATGTCGAAAATGATATCATGGGAGCCGGACACAATGGTTGGTTGTCAGCAAGCGACGATGAAGAACCACCAGAAAATGCGGGTCAAATACCGATGGGGACGGGCCCCCACGAAGTGTCACTCGTAAGATGTACTTGTGGCCAGTGTCCGGATACTTCAGAGGATGAAGAAACTTCGGAAGACGACTACTACGAAACCGAGGATATGAAAGCCATGAAGTTTCCTGGGGCTGAGCACGTGGATGTCATAGAGTTCAACACTGCCTACCATGCTTTGGGGAAAGGGTTTTCAAACACTCGATCCAAGAGGATAGTTGAAGATCTGTTAGAGAGAGGGAAACTGACTCCCATCCTCCCCAATGATAAAGTAACCATGGTCAGATCAAATCCGCCCCGAAACAAAGTAACAATCCTTGTCAGGGTTACCCAAGAAGAGGTCACCTTCCCTGAATGTATTTCAGCTCTCAGAGAAGTCCTGGAAACCGGCATGATACCGGATGCGCCTCCCACACAGAGTGCTATAATCATCTCCAACTCTGAGTATTACAGAAAGGAACCAGAGTGGCTGCACTATACCGGAGATGAAATCGAAAAACCGCCAAGCCCTGAAAATAGCAATTCTTGTTGTATGATAACCATGGGCAATGCAGGCTATAAGGGCAAATCGGAGGACGCCCTAGCTCTATGGGCCATCCAGGGGACAGCAACGCAATCCCGGGTTCAAAAGCCTGTAACATGGGAAGCAGTTTTGAAAGCTGCTCAGGAAGGAGCCAAGATACTCAAGCTCACCTCACCGTTGCTAGACTCCGTCGTAACCAGGTGGCCGATAGCCGAAAAGGCTCCCCCGTTGACCTTGGCAGCATTGAAGAAATCTATTCAAGAAGCGACTGATGAGGAAGTCAACCCGTTGACCCGATCCGGGCAGATCTACCAGGGGAACCCCAAGACAGATAAGAAGGTAGCAGACCAGGCACCGAAAGAAGATCGCTTCCCCTATGCCAGGCAGCCGAAGCTCCTGACCTCGAAAAGGAGGATCCCGTGCCACCCAGTTGAAGCAAACACAGGCCAACATCTCTCTATGGTCCCTACTTACCTCGTCTTATCCCCACAAGCTAAAGCTGGAAGAAAGCCTAGCCCGCACTCTGGTGCCTATCGATGCTACTCCCGATGACGTGGTGCAATTAATTGGGAACATCCACTACGGGAACATAATCACTTTCACGGACCTTGATCTCCCTCAATTCGGGGCCGATCATAACGAGCCTCTCTTCATCACAGTCCAATTGGATGAACGACGCCTTCCTCGGGTCCTGGTCGACAATGGGTCCGGAATGAATATCCTTCCGGCAAAGATCATGAGCCTGCTCGACATCAAGTCCACAGACTTAAAGCCTTCCTCCCTAACAGTCAAAGCTTATGACTCGACATCTCGAGCAGTCCTTGGAGTTGCTACCTTGGACCTCTGGTTTGGCAAGAAATTGATACCGGTGGAATTCCAGGTTATCGATATTCCGATCACTTTTAATGCCTTATTGGGAAGACCTTGGCTGCATCAAGTTAAGGGGGTTGCTTCGAGTCTCCACCAGTGTGTGAAATTTGTCTCGGATGGGGATTTGACAACCATTTACGGGGATCTAGTCACCTTGGAGGGCACGGATACAGGTGGAATATACCTATTCTGGAAATCAAACATGATGAGAAAGGTCTCATGCTAACAGGCTTCATGGTCGAGCCTCCTAAGGCCCAAGTTTGTAACATAGATCTGACAATCACCCGGGACAAAATCCCTCCGGTCTTGAAAATGATGAGGAAGATGAGCTATCTACCTGGCCTCGGTCTAGGGAAGCACCAACAAGGAACTCACAAACTCATCGAGGTGAAAGGACAGAAAACTCGCCATGGCCTGGGATATGAGGCCACCTCGGTGGACACCGCGAAAGAAAAGGAGATTGCCCGAAAAAGGGGAGAAGCTGCCACATGAAGGGTCCCGGTCAACGACCCTAAATCTCTCCCTTTCAGTCCTAATTTGGGTGACTACTTCGTGAAAGGCCCTACACAGCAGGGTAATGCCACAGTCAAAGAACCTACAGAAGGATGGCTGAAGCTACAAGATGATCTCAGAAAGTCCAGGGGAAACAAAGCCAACCCAGTCCGTAGGATGTTCGCGGATCTGCCCAAGATGCCTCGGGCTACCACCACCATGGAAAGTGAGATTACCTTCAAAGGCGTGCCAAGCCTAGTAGAACAGTTCGAGAAGCTCACTACCACAATTCCGATTGTCCAGGAAGGCCCGAAGCCTGAGTTTGAATTAACAGTGCCAAAGGCTAAAGCCACATAGACCTTTTCAGATGATTGGGATGGTCCGATTATGCAGCAGTTATTCGGGGAAGAAGTTCAGGTGCCGGACCTGATTGATCTCGGCTCAGTCAAAGAGATGATAGCAATGATCGAGAAAGGAGGTCAGAAACAGCACAATTCCCAAGTCATGAGGCCACTGACAGCAATGCCATTAAAGAATTGGGAAAATCTTTCAGGCCCATCCGCGACCAAAGAGGAAATGATCACCAAGCTTAGATTGGTCCCCCGTCCCTTTGTCAAGTCTTCCGAGTCCCTCATTGTCTAGTTTGAGTCGCTAGAGTCGTCCGATGGCCTTACGCCTAAAGACTGCGAAGTTGTAGCCAATGTTGTATTTCCTTTCGTTCTCAATGAAATGATGAACCTTTCTGAGTATCCCTTGATTGCCACTTTAACTAATGATAAATTAACTAATAATCTAAAAACAGTTAATAATGATTCACTAGATAAAGAAGCAGACACATTAAATAAACAATATAAAAAAAATCTTTAAGCAGGTTGTTCGGAAAGAGGAAAATCGAGCCCAAGCTGCCGAAGAGATTTTGACAAGTGTGAATCTGGGAACTGCGGAAGAGCCTAAAGAGACGCAGATTGGTAGTTTCTTCGAAGGAACTGAAAAGGATGCCCCACAAAGTCCTACGAAGTTCTTAACTCAAAGAAAGTGGCCCTCTTCATCAAAGAGAACATCATATGCAGATACGGGTTGCCAGCCGAAATCATTTCAGATAACGGATCCCACTTTGAAGGGGAATGCGACAGACTGCTAGCGAAGTCCAGAATAACCCGTCATAAGTCATCTCCTTATAGGCCCCAAACCAACGGAGCCGTCGAAGCAGCAAAAAGACCTTGGAAAACATCATTCGGAAAATGGTTGTCCGAGGTCGAGACTGGCCCGAGAAGCTTCACCTTGCTCTCTGGGGCTACAGAACATCCGTCAGAACGGCAACCGGGGAAACACCGTTTGCTCTTACCTACGGAATGGAAGCCGTACTCCCAATCGAGCTAGAAATCCCCTCACTACGTGTTCTGTTGGAAAGTCAAATCAACGAGGTCGAATGGCTCCAAAGTCGCCATGATGAATTGGCTCTGCTAGATGAACGCCGATTGAAAGTCATGGAACACATCCGAGCTTACCAAGGAAGAATGGCCAGAGCCTTCGATAAGAAAGTAAAATATCGGGAAATCAGGGAAGGTGACCTCGTTCTGCAAGAGAAGCCCCCAGTCCGTATCAACCCGCTTGGCAAATGGGAGCCTGTTTGGGTCGGGCCATATGTCGTTCAGAAAATCTTCTCCGGAGGAGCCATGCAACTTGCAGACCTCGACGGAAATCCTTTTGTACACCCAGTGAATGGCGACAAGCTGCGCAGATACTACGCGTAGAACACTGAGTCAAAACAAAAAAAAAACAACAAAAAAAATATATCAAAAAAAAGAGTGCTAAAAGAGTAATACCCAACTAGGTTGAAAACCCGAAAAGGGCGGCCTAGGTAAAAAACAGGGTTGCATCAAAAAAAAACAAAAAAAAAACAAAAAAAATTTTTAACCGGGTCGAACTACGGAGACCTGAGCCCTTTAGTCCGAAGGGAACGTAGGTAGCCGGAAACGGTTCGGTCTAAAACACAAATAAAAGTCACACTTTGTCATCAAAAACATTGATCAAGCCATGAAGGCGTCTTGAAAAACTCTAAAGCAATTCACATATTCATTACAGTTAAAAACTTTTTGATGAGTCTAAGCTCGGTTCATTCCTACGACTTACAACCTGCTAAAAGAAATTAAGATACATAATTCAACTAATGTGTCTGCTACGACAAGAAAGGGATACTCAGAAAACCTCAAAATCACTCCAAGCCACTCGTACTGGCTTCTCCCCTCTTCTTCCCTCCTCTTCGGGTCTTCTTCTTCTGCACCGGAAAAATGTCGATCTGCCGCCTACCAAGCTCTGGTGTAGGGACAGGATCTATCAAATCCGCATCTGTCAAGGCCTTAGTAGCCTTAAGCCTCATCTCTCATCTTCTGTAGCCGAGCTGGTAACATAGGAGTCCTCCTCTCCTGTCTCCTAACATAAGCCTCATAGTCGGTCACAACATCTCCGCTCCTATCATGAGGGTTGGCCCTCGCCTCGGCCCTCCTCCTCTCTGAAACTGTCGGGTCCTCCGCACCGACAATGGCCTCACGCCGTCTCAAGATAGCCATCTGAGTCTCCCCCAAATGCCTCTCGTACCAATCCAAGTACCAAGTGGTCAGAAATATGTGTCCCGGACGCCTGAGGATAACCCTAGGAGGAAAGACATCATACCTCCATACTCGGGAAAGAAATGGAAACACTGAAAGATCATCCATAGAAGCAGAAGCCACCACCCTAGTGGCTATATCATCAAAGTCCTCCAAGGAAGCCTGCTCCAGGCCAAACTGTCTGAGAACCAGAGCCGGAATGTAAAAACTGGACTGAGAAAGCCCTGGAAGCAGAACCACATGAGACCCATCCTGAAGAACTCTCCGAGTCTCTATCCGCCAATGAGGCACCGACCACCTGATATCTGTAGTCTGGCGAAAAGCCATCCAACGCTCCCATGAGCCCTGATCATCAAGATCCACGGTAACCCCTCTCCTGGCAAATGTCCAAGGTTTGACCGCATCAGAAGTTTCGCGAAGGACCCCCAGGCGTTCCATCAGCCACATAGTCAAGAGAAACGGGCTGCCCCCGTGCATATACCGCCTCCCGGTAGCCAACCTGTCAAGAGCATGAAGGGTTTCTCCCAGGATCAAGGTTACAACATCCCGGCCCGAACGGCAGTGTACAACCACATCCAGCAAAGCCCGATGACAAATCCCAAAAGAGTAAACCATGAACAAAGTACCAAACAAGCAAAGTGCAAAAGCATCCCAATAGGCTTCATCAATCAAGCCTAAGCCCCTAAATCTATCAGGAAGACCAGAAATGTCAAAATGATCGAGACCACGGATCATACCTTGTGCTTCCTCCGAGGAAAGATGAAGAAGGTTGCACAACCTATCAACGAAAGAAGCTCCTCCGGGCAAAGGAATCGCAATCTCCTCCACCTCGGGACCGCCAAGCAGAGCCTGGAATTCTTCAACAGTCGGAACAACTTCATTGTAAGAAAAGCAAAAGACATGCCTCCTTGTATCCCAAAAAGAAGCGGAGTCCCTCAAGAGATCATAGTCCGGAACCAATTCTTTGAGAGACCATAAACACTTTACCTTGTACCTTTCTTCAAAAAATGACCTCCTCTCATGCATAATCTCCCTACACCACTCCTTGAACTTTTCAAAGAATGACATTTGGATTTCTTTGGACAATTTTAGAGAATTTTTGGGCATTTCCATGGCTTTTCTCTCTTCTCTCCCGAAATTCCAGTTTGAACTGGAGAAGATGAAGTTTCAGATGACATTTATGGCCAAAACCAGATCCAACCACCGAAATAAATGAAACCTGCCAGATGTCACCCCTATCCGCGCGGATGACAATGTCATTACCAGAAAAAAATCTGCAGCAGTTTAAACTGCTGCACCACGGAGGAATATTTCGCTCGAAACCTGTGCAAAGCCTGTCCAAACAGTTCACAGCTCAAAACCTTAATACCCTTGCCAAAAAACCAGGGCTCATGCAACATTGCATTCATAATAGATAAAAAAGAAAAAGAAAAGTAATTCTAGATCATTACATTCCAAAAAAAAAAGTGTGCATGAAAAATAAATTGTGTCTGTCTAAATAGGTACAATCCCAGTCTCAGAAATCAATCAAAGAAAATCAGTCAGAATCCTCAGTGGCTGGCCCTTTCCCCCTGTCCCTCTTGCGGCTCGGGCCCGCCTCCTCAGTAGCCATGAATACCTCGGGCTCGGAATCATCGTCCTCGTCTCCAGAGAGAGGCTCGCCTGGATCAACCGGCACGCCACGATAGGGCAGGCCGAGATCTGCAAAGAAGTCGTATCCGAACGTGAACGCGTCGGATTCTTGGACATGCGAAGAAGAGCCACCATGATGCCAAACATGTCCCTGCCCATGCAAATCCCCGAGGATGACGTGGTCCGGAGGAAGCTCCATGCCGGGATCTATGAGAGGAGAAAGGGGAGTCTCGGTAGAATGCTCCGAAGGAATAGGGGAAGTCTCCCGCTCCGCAGGCGCCGGCTGTGCATGTCTCGCTCTGCCCTGAGCAGCCCCACAAGTAACCATCCTCCTGAGGAACCTCTTGGCCCCAATCACCTGCTTCGTCAGCTTCTCCACAACCACAGCCGGGAACTGCACGGAAACAAAAGCGTCAGAAATAAGTGATGCGAAAAATGATGATGCGAAAAGAAAAGGAGAAGAGACAGTAAAAAGCCGTACCTTCATATTCGGACGAGGCCGGAAAGCTCGTGGGACCCGCTCAGGGATAGGAATCTGTACTCTCAGCCTAACCCCATCCTGGACATACGAAAAGTCCGATCGAGGGTATCGCACAATCCCCTCCCCCTCTCTCTCAAGAACCTGGGGCATCCTCAGCCTCCTCAAAATAAATCTCGAATACTCCTCAATCACCACAAACATCGAGAAGTGCTGGCCACCTCGATAGTCGCCCCAGGTCTCCGATCTCTCACTCGGGTGCATCATGTCGGCGGGAGGCTCCACTGGTGCCATCAGAGGCGCACCCTCGCCATGCTGGCGCGTCACTCTCTCCCCCAGATAATACACGTCGCAGGTCAAACCTCTCAAAATCCTCCGCTGCACGGTCCATCTCTCGGCACCCTTCAGCTGCTCCTGTGACGACCCCAACCCTAGGCACTCATTTTAATATTTAATTATATGCTTTTAATATTCATGCTAGCTTTATGTGTTCAATTATGTCCTTTAAATTCTTAAATTTAGATAAATTGGGTGAAAAGTAAATTTGGGATATTATAAGAATTTATTGGTCATTAAATAAAGAAACTTGTGGAAATAATAAAAAATGGAAAATTAATAAAATGATAAATAATGTGGGGAGGTTAAATGAGTAGGATGAATTAATGGGATAAGATATTTTAATTGGGTAGAGGAAGCCTTGGGTTATTTTTCCATGGGGGGCCAAAAATACTCCCTTCCTCCTACCATGCCAAGTGTCTCCCCATCCCCATTCCCCTTACTCCCTACCCGGTCCCCTTCCCCTTCATTCCTCATTCTCTACACTTCTTCAACCTAGAGCAAGAAAGAGACTCCATTGAAGCCCCTTCCCCCAAGCTTTGCTCCAAGACTTTCTTCACCAAAATTCAAGTCCTAGAGCTCCATTGAAGTTGGGTGATCTAGAGGAAACCTTCTAGCTAGAAAGATCAAGCATTTCCTTCTAAAATCCATGTAAGTTGTTATGACTTCTCTTCTCATGAATGCTCATGAATATTTCTTGTGATTCTTGTTCTTATGTGGTGATTTCTTGCTTGGGAAACCTATTGGGAGTTGAATGTGTTGATTTAGAACCTTGTTGGGTTTGTAGAAATATTGTGAGTTATGGAAGTTGAATGGATCTAGGTTTAAGACTCGATTTCATGGAGTTAAAGGAGTAGATTAAAGTTACCCAAGTTGGAAATGCCCGTTAGGTTCATAACTTAGGATGCATTTGGTTGGACATTGGGTTTCTTGGGATTTTTGTGTTGATTTCTGCTGTTTTTACGAATTCTGGGCTGAGGGACGAGTCGTCCCTTGGACGAAGGGAAGTCGTGACCTAGGGGGGGACGCCAGGTTCAGTGGGGGGTAAAGTGGGGACGAGTCGTGCCCTGGGGGACGAGTCGTCCCCTGGCCAGATTTTCTCACCTCAACTTTATAGCTATTCAAACCTAATCAAACTCGAACCATAATGAAATCCTTTTAACCTAGATTAAAGTAGAATACTTTGGCTTCACAATGACGTTCTAAGTAATTAAAATGGAATAGTGGAAGTACCTTAAATGTTGCTTGGAAAACGTTAGATAAACTAGTTTAGTAACTAAACAATTATGATCCCAACTTGGTAGATTCCCCTTAGACCTTTCAAGAGGCTATGTATTATTGTATAATGACTTTGTAGGATGGATTTATGCTACTTCCTTGCCTTACATTGAGTTCATATACATTGTTTATATTGCATAGTGTATTGAATGAATGTTGCACTATGATATTGGTTGGACATGAGTATAGTTTACCATGTTGATATGTTGTTATCCCTTTTTGTGGATTTTATTCAAGTATCTATTATGTGCTTGATTATGTGTGAGTCAGCTGACGTTGGGGGTATAGAATGTATCACGATCAATTATGGAAGTGTGACCTAATGTGATCGGATTATGTTATATCTGTGACCGTCCCCTCCTGTGGCCACAGGTTGGGGTATAGCGTCTGTATTGAGCCAAAAGCCTTACAGAGTTGCTACTGTCTTATATGGTTCCCTGAAAAACGGGTCTTATAAGACGTGAGTATTGCTTAAGCAGCTCACTGTAATTGGAGTATTATTATTATACCCAATGTTGTACGACTACTGTTCAGACGGGAAAAGGTAAACCAAGGTAATGGAATGTGTTATAGCTTTCCCAATGTGTTATGTGCGACTTGTTATATGTTGCATTTGTTTGGCATATTGCTGCATCCATAATAGCTTGCTGAGATTTATTCTCACCCCTTTCCCTTTACTGTTTTAGATCCCGAGACAGGAGGACCGCCCAAGTAAGGACGGAGAGGAGTTTGGAGTAAGCTTTTGGGGTATTGTCAGGGTATGTTTAGGGTGACGTATAAATTGTATTTTGGTAATTCCATTATTGGAATTTGTAATTATAAACTTTAAACTCTACGTCATAACCTTAAATCTTTTGTAACTAAACAGTTAACTATTTTCAAAGTTAGTTATCTCCTCCTCCGATGTGGAGTTGAGTGGAGTTCTTTTGAAATGATATGTTATTCAGGTTCATGATGGAAGGTCAAAGTAAAGTTTTAAAAAGTTTAGTGTTTTTGGGTTAGTTTGGGGACGCTCCAACTCGGGACACGTGTAGGTTCCGGGTCGGGGTCCCCACAGTTGGTATCAGAGCTCGGTTAGAATTCTTGGGTAGAGTCTAGCTGAGTGAGAGTGTGTGGTAACTGACGTCGAGTGTTTAATGCAGGAGTTTGTTGTAATGGCGGGAAATGAAGGTGATCCGAATCTGGGTTTGGGTGGTGTTGGTAATCCGAACGCCGAGATGATGGACATGTTCCGAGGGTTCCTTCAGCATATGGCAACTCAGAATCAGAATTTGAATCAGAATCTAGGCAGACAAGGGCAACATGGTTTGGAGAAGTTTGTGAAGATGTCTCCTCCTAGCTTCAACGGAGATCCGGATCCGGTGAAGGCTGAGAGGTGGCTTGAGGCTATGAACAAGATTTTCGCAGCTATGGAGAGTACGGATGCGGAGAAAGTGAGATGCGCCGTTTTCAAATTGGAAGGACCAGCGGAGCATTGGTGGCAAGTGGTAAAGGATGGTTGGGACCGAGATTTGACACCGCAGACGTGGGAGAACTTCACGCTCAAGTTCCGAGATCACTTTGTGCCGATGGTTACTAGGGACAAGAAAGAAGGCGAGTTCCTGAAGCTGGAGCAAGGGACCATGACAGTAGCGCAGTATTCAGCGAAGTTCACAGAATTGGCCCGATATTGTCCTCATTTGGTGCCGGATGAAGAGAGGCGAGTTTACCGGTTTGTGAAAGGTTTAAGAGTTGAGTTTCGGAAGCAGTTGTTGACGCATAACTTCGCCAATTTCCAAGCAGCAGTGAATATGGCGTACCGGATTGAGAACGACATAGAGGAGCATCGTGGTAAGAATGAAGGAGGAAACAGGAACAGATTTCAGGGTCAAGGATCGGGACAGAATAGAGTGCAGCCGAGGACTTTCACCCCGGGAGCGAATCGAGGAGGTCATGTGGCGGCTCCGGCAAATCGTGCGACTTCCGGTCAGTTTGGGACAACATGTGGGTTTTGCAAGAAACTAGGGCATTCGGAGGACAAGTGTTGGAGCAAACAAGGAAAGTGTTTGGAGTGTGGGTCGGCAGGCCATTTTAGGAGGAATTGCCCCAAGTTACAGAATAAGCAAAGCGACGGGTACCGGATTCGGGGTCAAGGTAGTGGTGTGAAGAGAGATGTGGATGGGAAACCTAAGGATAAAGTCCAAGGTCGTGTGTTTGCTTTGGGTCGAGGAGAGGTCGATCCTAATGCCGTTATTAGAGGTATAGTTCCTGTCTCAGGAGTTAAGGCCCGCATTCTTATAGATCCCGGGTCTTCCCATTCATTTGTGGCGTCTCATTTTGCATTCTCATTGCATATCTTGCCTGAATCTATGCCTTATGTGTTAGAGGTCTCTACTCCTATGGGAGAGAGCCTTGAATCTTCTTTGATATATCGTGGATGTGATGTGACTATATGTGGGCATGTATTGCCGGTGGATTTGGTCGAGTTACCAATCCGTGATTTTGATGTGATCCTTGGTATGGATTGGTTGAGTCAGTGCCATGCTTTGGTAGACTGTCGTAGGAAGCGAGTCTCATTTGCTATGCCTGATGTGCCTACATTTATATTTGATGCCGATAAATCTATGTTCGGGTTACATGTTATTTCTGCCTTAAAAGCTAGAAAGATGCTATCTAAGGGGTGTACGGGTTACTTAGCTTATGTGGTAGATTCCAATAAGAAGTCTCCCGAATTAGCTCATGTTCCGGTTGTGAATGAATTTAGTGATGTGTTCTCTAGTGAGTACTCTATGCCTCCGGATCGTGAGATAGAGTTTTGTATTGACTTAGTACCCGGTACCGCTCCTATCTCTAAAGCACCCTATAGAATGGCTCCGGCCGAGTTAAAAGAGTTGAAGGTCCAATTGCAAGAATTGTTAGACCGAGGTTTTATTCGTCCTAGTGTGTCTCCGTGGGGAGCACCGGTCTTGTTTGTTAGGAAGAAGGATGGTACCTTACGATTGTGTATTGACTATCGTTTGTTGAACCAAGCCACCATTAAGAATAAGTATCCTCTTCCGCATATAGATGATTTGTTTGACCAACTCCAAGGTTCCGTTATCTACTCAAAGCTTGATTTGAGAAGCGGATACCATCAGTTGAAGATTAGACCGGATGATGTTGCTAAGACAGCTTTTCGTACTAGATATGGTCATTATGAGTTTGTGGTGATGCCGTTTGGGTTGACTAATGCTCCGGCCGTGTTTATGGATATGATGAACCGTGTCTTCAAGCCTTATCTCGATAGTTTTGTGGTGGTCTTTATTGATGATATTCTTGTGTATTCTAAGTCCCGGGAAGAGCATGAGAATCATTTGAGGATTGTCTTGTCCGTTCTTCGTGAGAAGCAGTTGTATGCTAAGTTCAGTAAGTGCGAGTTTTGGCTTGAGCAGATTTCTTTCTTGGGGCATGTTGTGTCGAGTTCGGGGATTTCCGTGGATCCTTCGAAGATTGAAGCCGTGATTAATTGGAAGCAACCTTCGACCGTGACCGAAGTCCGTAGTTTTCTTGGTTTGGCGGGGTACTATCGAAGGTTCATTGAGGGGTTTTCTCGGATTGCTACTCCGTTGACTAGGTTGACTCGGAAAGATGTATTGTTTGTGTGGGATTCCAAGTGTGAAGCAAGTTTTGATGAATTGAAGAAGAGGTTGACGACGGCTCCGGTTCTTACCCTTCCGAGTGGTTGCGAGAATTTTGTTATTTATAGTGATGCCTCGAAGGCGGGTTTGGGATGTGTGTTAATGCAAGATGGAAAGGTTATTGCGTATGCCTCTAGGAAGTTATCACCGGCGGAACAGAATTATCCTACTCATGATATGGAATTGGCGGCGATTGTATTTGCGTTGCATAAGTGGAAGCATTATCTTTACGGAGCGAAATTCGAGATTTTCACCGATCATAAGAGTTTGAAGTACCTATTTACCCAAAAGGAGTTGAACAACCGGCAAAGAAGATGGTTAGAGTTTTTGAAGGATTTTGATTGTGTCATATCCTATCATCCGGGGAAGGCCAATGTGGTGGCCGATGCGATTAGCCGAAAGGCGTATGTGACAGCCTTGAGTTCTCGGGAGTTGAAGAGTGAAGTGATAGTTGCGAATGTTCGAGCCGTTCCGACATTGTATGGTGATTTGAAGGAAGCTCAACAAGAAGATCCGGAATTGAAGAAGATTTTAGACCAAGTGCGAGAGGGAAAAACCGGGGATTTTGCTTTGAATCGAGATGGGATTTTAACTTTCCAAGGGAGAATTTGCGTTCCGTCATCGCCGGAAATCAAGAAGCGTGTTTTAGAGGATGGCCATAAGTCCAAGTTTGCGATTCATCCGGGAAGTACCAAAATGTATCAAGACTTGAAGCGTGGATATTGGTGGAATGGAATGAAAAGAGAAATAGCGGATTATGTATCTAAGTGTTTGACGTGTCAACAGATCAAGGCAGAACATCAAAGACCGGCGGGACTACTTCAACCATTGGATATTCCGGAATGGAAATGGGAAGGAATTTCGATGGATTTTGTTTCGGGTTTGCCTCTCACCGCGAAGAAGATGGATGCTATATGGGTTATCGTGGATCGGTTGACGAAGTCGGCTCATTTTCTTCCGGTATCAACCAAGTTTTCGTTAGAGAAGTTAGCTCAGTTGTACATGAAAGAGATTGTGAGACTTCACGGGGTTCCGGTTAGCATTGTTTCCGATAGAGATCCGAGGTTTACATCTAGATTTTGGAGAGCATTGCATGAAGCTTTGGGTTCTAAGTTGTGTTTTAGTACGGCGTTTCATCCTCAAACCGATGGTCAGTCAGAGAGAACTATTCAGATACTTGAGGATATGTTACGAGCTTGTGTGATGGATTTCCAATTGTCTTGGGAGGATCATTTACCTTTAGTGGAGTTTGCTTACAACAATAGTTATCAGTCGAGTATCGAGATGGCTCCGTATGAGGCGTTGTATGGTAGGAAGTGTCGATCTCCGATGTGTTGGGACGAGGTTGGTGAAGCGAGACTTTGGGGTCCGGATTTGGTTCGAGATTCTACGGAGAAGATCAAGGTGATTCGGGATAGATTGAAAACAGCTCAGAGTAGGCAGAAAAGCTACGCCGACAATAGAAGACGGGATTTATCATTTCGGGTTGGTGACTTTGTGTTCTTGAAGGTTTCTCCGAGGACGGGGATTAAAAGGTTTGGTAATAAGGGTAAGTTGGCTCCGAGGTTTGTGGGACCGTTTGAGATTCTAGAGAAGATAGGGGAATTGGCTTACCGGTTAGCGTTGCCTCCGTCTTTCTCTTTGCTTCATGATGTGTTCCACGTTTCTATGCTTAGGAAGTATTGTCATGACCCCTCCCATGTTTTGAGCTCTCCTCCCGATGATGTCCAAGCGGACATGTCGTATGTTGAAGAGCCATTGAGAGTCTTAGAATTCCAAGTTAAAGAGTTGAGAACTAAGAGTATCCCTATAGTGAAGGTCCTTTGGAAGAACCACACCGTAGAGGAAGCGACGTGGGAGCTAGAGTCGGAGATGAGAGCAAAATACCCGTGGTTGTTTGAAAATTCAAGTAAGTTTCCTTTTTAAAATTCGGGTCGAATTTTCTTTAAGGGGGAGTGAGTGTGACGACCCCAACCCTAGGCACTCATTTTAATATTTAATTATATGCTTTTAATATTCATGCTAGCTTTATGTGTTCAATTATGTCCTTTAAATTCTTAAATTTAGATAAATTGGGTGAAAAGTAAATTTGGGATATTATAAGAATTTATTGGTCATTAAATAAAGAAACTTGTGGAAATAATAAAAAATGGAAAATTAATAAAATGATAAATAATGTGGGGAGGTTAAATGAGTAGGATGAATTAATGGGATAAGATATTTTAATTGGGTAGAGGAAGCCTTGGGTTATTTTTCCATGGGGGGCCAAAAATACTCCCTTCCTCCTACCATGCCAAGTGTCTCCCCATCCCCATTCCCCTTACTCCCTACCCGGTCCCCTTCCCCTTCATTCCTCATTCTCTACACTTCTTCAACCTAGAGCAAGAAAGAGACTCCATTGAAGCCCCTTCCCCCAAGCTTTGCTCCAAGACTTTCTTCACCAAAATTCAAGTCCTAGAGCTCCATTGAAGTTGGGTGATCTAGAGGAAACCTTCTAGCTAGAAAGATCAAGCATTTCCTTCTAAAATCCATGTAAGTTGTTATGACTTCTCTTCTCATGAATGCTCATGAATATTTCTTGTGATTCTTGTTCTTATGTGGTGATTTCTTGCTTGGGAAACCTATTGGGAGTTGAATGTGTTGATTTAGAACCTTGTTGGGTTTGTAGAAATATTGTGAGTTATGGAAGTTGAATGGATCTAGGTTTAAGACTCGATTTCATGGAGTTAAAGGAGTAGATTAAAGTTACCCAAGTTGGAAATGCCCGTTAGGTTCATAACTTAGGATGCATTTGGTTGGACATTGGGTTTCTTGGGATTTTTGTGTTGATTTCTCGCTGTTTTACGAATCGGGCTGAGGGACGAGTCGTCCCTTGGACGAAGGGAAGTCGTGACCTAGGGGGGGACGCCAGGTTCAGTGGGGGGTAAAGTGGGGACGAGTCGTGCCCTGGGGGACGAGTCGTCCCCTGGCCAGATTTTCTCACCTCAACTTTATAGCTATTCAAACCTAATCAAACTCGAACCATAATGAAATCCTTTTAACCTAGATTAAAGTAGAATACTTTGGCTTCACAATGACGTTCTAAGTAATTAAAATGGAATAGTGGAAGTACCTTAAATGTTGCTTGGAAAACGTTAGATAAACTAGTTTAGTAACTAAACAATTATGATCCCAACTTGGTAGATTCCCCTTAGACCTTTCAAGAGGCTATGTATTATTGTATAATGACTTTGTAGGATGGATTTATGCTACTTCCTTGCCTTACATTGAGTTCATATACATTGTTTATATTGCATAGTGTATTGAATGAATGTTGCACTATGATATTGGTTGGACATGAGTATAGTTTACCATGTTGATATGTTGTTATCCCTTTTTGTGGATTTTATTCAAGTATCTATTATGTGCTTGATTATGTGTGAGTCAGCTGACGTTGGGGGTATAACAGAATACGATCAATTATGGAAGTGTGACCTAATGTGATCGGATTATGTTATATCTGTGACCGTCCCCTCCTGTGGCCACGGGTTGGGGTTATAGCGTCTGTATTGAGCCAAAAGCCTTACAGAGTTGCTACTGTCTTATATGGTTCCCTGAAAAACGGGTCTTATAAGACGTGAGTATTGCTTAAGCAGCTCACTGTAATTGGAGTATTATTATTATACCCAATGTTGTACGACTACTGTTCAGACGGGAAAAGGTAAACCAAGGTAATGGAATGTGTTATAGCTTTCCCAATGTGTTATGTGCGACTTGTTATATGTTGCATTTGTTTGGCATATTGCTGCATCCATAATAGCTTGCTGAGATTTATTCTCACCCCTTTCCCTTTACTGTTTTAGATCCCGAGACAGGAGGACCGCCCAAGTAAGGACGGAGAGGAGTTTGGAGTAAGCTTTTGGGGTATTGTCAGGGTATGTTTAGGGTGACGTATAAATTGTATTTTGGTAATTCCATTATTGGAATTTGTAATTATAAACTTTAAACTCTACGTCATAACCTTAAATCTTTTGTAACTAAACAGTTAACTATTTTCAAAGTTAGTTATCTCCTCCTCCGATGTGGAGTTGAGTGGAGTTCTTTTGAAATGATATGTTATTCAGGTTCATGATGGAAGGTCAAAGTAAAGTTTTAAAAAGTTTAGTGTTTTTGGGTTAGTTTGGGGACGCTCCAACTCGGGACACGTGTAGGTTCCGGGTCGGGGTCCCCACAGCTCCACCTCGAAGCGGCCCCAGGGGTAGAACCTCATCCCCTCATCTGTCTCAGCTCTCGTCAAGGGCAGGCAATCCCTGTACTTGAGGGTCGTGCGCCCCCTGGAACCTATCTTCTCCCGAGCATGCTTGCTCCAGGAGAGCATGGCCGGATATGCCCCGATGTGCTCCGCCGGCTGTCGCCACATCGTGACGAGAAAGAACTCCAGAACCCATACCTGCGAAAGGGAAAGATCCCATCAATTAAGTGCGAAAAGAACAATGCGTGCTTAAGGAAAAGAAAAAGCAGAAGCTTATACCTCCAGAGGGAACTCAAAGCACGTAAGGGAGCTGACAGCCTTCCGGCTATACCGATCCAGAGCAAAATATAGCTCTGCCAGCCCTGCCTCTCCCCAAGACACCTCCCCAGCCATCTCCACATCCTCCAATGTCCTCAGCAAAGCGAACACCGCCGTCCCCTCGGCGTGTCCAAAAAGTGTGCTCGAAAAAGCAAACCATAGAAAAGCCCTGGCAATCTGTACAGCAGCCACTCTCTCATCCCCAGCCTCGTAGCTCTCAATGCTCTCCACGATCTTCCCATGGACCACAGCATACTCCATACCCATCCCCTTTTTGGGAATGGGGGTAAAGCCCAGAAGATCCTGCAGCTCCAGGTCACTGTAGCCATCCCTCCACTCAATGCTCGGTCCTTTAAAGGACAGGCCCGTGATCGCAGCGTAGTCGGAAGGTGTAACCGTGGCCTCGCCCCAGAAGAAATGGAATGTGTGGGTCACGTCCCACCAATGCTGTGCCAAAGCAAAGATCAGGCCCTTACTCTTGGGGAACTTGATCAACCCCCTCAGGCACTCGATGAACTCATACAAACCAGTCCCAATGACGATCTGTCTCGGACTCATCAGAACTCCTCTGCCCAGGACTGGAAGCCGGTCCCATAGGTCAACCACGGCCTCCACTGATCCTCGAGTCTTCAGCTTATTCAGCTGCTCCGTCACAAAACGATCTCCTCCCTGCAATAAAAAAAAAAAACAAAAAATGTCAAAAAAAAAAATTACATTTGCATCAAAAAAAAAAAGAGCATACACATGCATCACAAAGTTTTAAAGAAAATTCGGCAGCATAACGGCATATAATGGACTCAGCCCCATTTTTCTTGCACAAAAGAAAAGATTTTTCAGCAACCATCATTCATCATGCATAAAAAAAAAAACATGTCAACGGAAGTAAAAACTCCGTCCATTTTTCATGAAATAGCATGCATAAGCAATTTTCCACATTTCATTCATCCAATCAACGGAAACGAAAATCCGTCCCATTTTTCACAAAAAAAAAAAAAAAAATCAATCATATCTTTTTACAAAAAAAATGCACGCATACATTCATATCATTCATATCAACATTGCAAGAATCCTACATGCAACAAAAAAAGTCCGTCCCGGATTCGGGAAAATTTTCATCATCTCATATTTCAAAATGGCAAAATGCCCATTCTTTTTTCAAACAAGTTGCACATTTGGGTTACCCATATACTCATTACAACATGCAAATCATCAAAATCGAATTTCAAGCCCAAGAACATTGACTTTCGAAATTTTCAAAAAAGAAAAAAGGAAAAATCACAAAAATCAATTTCGAATGAAAAATCAACAAAGAAAATGGAGAGATTCGAAGTATACCGTACGGAGACTCGGATCAGTGGCCCAATGTTGCCACGCATCGGGGTATGGCTCCTCCGCAATCGACTGCGAAAGAGAGTAATGCCTCCTCATTCGAACGAGCTCTAATAGCCTCTCCGCGACCGGGCCGCGTCCTTGACCCTGAATAGCAACTCCCTCGTGTTCCATTGCTCAAAAATCAAAGAAAATCGGAAGATTTCGAAGCTCCTAGGGCCAACAATGGCGGATTTCACCCTTTTCTCTCGTCTCTCTCTCTCGTGAAACTGTAAAATGGGGAAGAGGGAACCAAAAAGGCCACGGCCTTTATTTAAAACCAGTCTGGGATGCATTCCCCTCCGCGCGGACCAAATTGAAGTGGCAAAAAGACTATTTTGCCCTTTAAAATTCCATGACTCTGCAGTTTAGTCCTCAACTTACCAGAGTTAACCAAAGTTAACCCCCTTTTCAAAAAAGCTTCACGACAGTAAAACGTAAGTCCGATTTCTCCGAGAAAGTTAAAGGAATCCCGTTTCTTTCATCAATATCATCAACGGCAGTAAAACGTAAGTCCGATTTCTCCGAGAAAGTTAACGGAATCCCGTTTCTTTCATCAATATCATCAACATCAGTAAAACGTAAGTCCGATTTCTCCGAGAAAGATAACGGAATCCCGTTTCTTTCATCAATATCACCAACGGCAGTAAAACGTAAGTCCAATTTCTCCGAGAAAGTTAATGGAATCCCGTTTCTTTCATCAATATCATCAACGACAGTAAAACGTAAGTCCGATTTCTCCGAGAAAGTTAACGGAATCCCGTTTCTTTCATCAATATCATCAACGGCAGTAAAACGTAAGTCTGATTTCTCCGAGAAAGTTAACGGAATCCCGTTTCTTTCATCAATATCATCAACGGCCGTAAAACATAAGCCCGATTTCTCCAGCAAAAGCCAAAGGGATCCCTCGATTCCACCCCCAGCAGCTTTTCGAACTACGTAAGGGCTTGATTCCCCAATCGGGATACGTAGGTAGCCTACCATAGGTCCATCCACTCGACCAGCACGGTCATCCTTTCCTTCGGCAGCAGACATAAGACCGATCCCTTCAGGGAAAATCATTTCAAATCAAGGTTCGAGGCACCTAAAACGCCATCATCTTCAAGGTTCGAGGCACCTAAAATGCCATCATCACCAAAGGTTCGAGGCACCTAAAACGCCATCATTACCAAGGTTCGAGGCACCTAAAATGCCATCATCAAGGTTCGAGGCACCTAAAACGCCAATATCAAGGTCCGAGGCACCTAAAACGCCATCATCGCCTGGTTGACACCTCAAAATAGTCACTCTAGGGTCGACATCAAAAGACCCGAACTACGACTGGCTTGATTCCCATTCGGGATACGTAGGTAGCCTATCTCTAGGTTCAGCCATCAGACCAAAATGGTCATTCCTATCCCCAGCAGAGCGGATATACAACTCTAGCCATCAGACCAAAATGGTCATGTCCTATCCCCAGCAGAGTTTCTTTCAGCAATTGACTGCAGAACTCGCTCGCCAGGTTGACATCCTAAAACAGTCACTCTAGGGTCAACATCAAAAGACCCGAACTACGGCCGACTTGATTCCCATTTGGGATATGTAGGTAGCCTATCGCTAGGTTCAGCCACTCGATCACTTGATGATCTTGTCAAATATGGAGCCTTACTCTTATCGACGACCCCGCTTCCTTCGAAAGCGCCGTCGCCGAGGGGCTACTGTAAGTGCTCCAATTTGAGTTGTTAGCATTTTCGTTAGAAAATTAACGAAAGTCTTAACATTCCTAACATTTCTAACAATTCCTAACAATTATAACAAAGCAAGGGCAAAGTAGGCATTGCTATTTAAGGTTAAGCCAAGAAAAGAATCTCAAAAAGAAAAGAAATTGTAAAAAACCTGAATTGGCAAGCTGAAAAACATGGCCAGTTTGAATATTTTCAAAAATATTCCTTGTGTCCAAAGCCTGCAGCTGCATTTAATGAACAGTGCACACTGTTGTTCCAGTCCGCGCGGATGACTTTGAATTTCTTAGAGGGCTATAAATTGAACCCTTCAGTCACAGAAATAGGAGCCACAACAACAATTCACAGCAACACCTTGGCGAAAATACTAGAGAAAACAGTGGGAATTCCCTTGAATTGCCACTTTTTTCTTTGGATTATTTTCCCAAATCACACTCACTAATCACTCTCAAATTCAAGCCTCAAACACTCTTAAATCCAAGCCTCAAACTCAAACACAAAATAAGATAGGTATAACCTCCTTCTCCCTACCCTAAATCTCTCTCATCCATGCATGCATCTCATACTTTGAAGATGTAACTTGTTATTCTCTTGCCCTAGATCCAAGAGGATCACCATGGAAGTTCATCTCCATGGATGATCCTCTACAAGGATCAACATTTCTTTCAAAATTGTTTTTACTTCTTACAAACATATTTTCAAAACCCTAAAACCATTTTCATACATAAAATCTTGATTTCAAAGTTAAATCTCCCCCTTTCCGAGCAAATGAAGTGCTTAAGTCCTAATGTACCCTAAGGATGGCTTGATATAGTATATTCACCACTAAAATGTCTAGTGATCACTAATCAAAGCCTAAGGAAATGGGGACAAGCATGGATGCAAAACCCCCTTTAAAATCACATTTTCTCTCAAGAACATCTTGCTGTCCAGTAGCATTGTTCTAAGACCTCTGTCCATGGTCTAATTTTTTGGACACAGAAGAACTTGGAATTTGGTGTTTACTACAAAATAATTTTTGTAGCCAACATCCAGAGCTTTCCATACATATTTTTACTTTATTTTTTTGCGTGAGTACAACTCCCTTTTGCAAATAATTTTTCAAAAGTCAGCTTATCAGTCTCAGGAAATCCAGATTTCATATCTGTGATTTCCAGAAGGTTTTGGTCCCTCAAATCATCTCCAAATGGAAAAGTCTTTTGCAGTCACCTTATTTAAGATGTTTTGAACAACTTCCATTCTCGTACTTTCCCCAGATTTTGAAGTTTTAAAGCTCTTAAATCCATTTTAAAATCAAGTGCCCACTGCCTTTTTCATTCTGGCAGAATTGATTTCCCACTTCAAAAAATCTTTTGAGTACCAAAACTCAACCCTAAAATCTTACCAAAAATCATGGGACTTGTTTAATGTCTTATAAAGAGTTCCCAATTTTTAGTTTTCTCAGTTTGAACTTATTTTGGCCAAAATAACACACACACACACACACACACAAATGGTTTTTAAGCTTGGAAGACTCGTTTTACGAGGCATTCCGGGTGAACACTAACGTTCTTCCCGGCGTGTAACGTGACCTCCGAATCCAAATCTCTAATCTCGGGAATTTTTCAATGTTTTGGCCCTTAAAACAAAAATGGCGTGGCGACTCCGTGTTTTTGATTTTTCAAAGAAAAAGAAAAAATCATTTTTCCGGTGGCACATATCGTTACAGCAGAGAGCATCAGTGGAGATCAATGAGCCTATTAAGGCCAACTGCTCCACTATAAATTTGCCCGTGGCAGCAAAGTTCTGTAGCTGCGTTTGGCAGGCAAGCTCGTACTGCGCATCAGCTTCAGTGGCTATCTTGTCCTGGTACTCCTCGGACTTCTTGAATTCTTCAACTGCCTCCTGACGGGCAGCGAGCAGTTGGGCATCCCTCTCCAGCTCGAACTGCCTCAAAGGAAGCAGCTGCTCGAAGAGTTGGTCTGCCTTAGCCTCCAAAACCAAGACTTGCTTCTTGGAGGCCTCCAACTTATCCGCCAGCTACGCATTCCTCTTCTCCAACTCCTCCTTCTCCCCGCGGAGAGTATCCCTTGTCCCCTTGGCCTTGGCCAAAGCCTTATCGGACTCATCCATCCGATCTATAAAGCCTTTCAAATCTTATTCCTTCTCAGTAAGGGAGTCAGACAGAGTCTTCACCCTCTCCTCCGCCTTATTCAGTTCCCTGCATTTGTCCACCAGAATTCTTGTTTGCTCGAAGTAATCAGCGGCCTGCTCATCCGAGATCTCTCTCAGCCGCATGATTTTATTACCCGCCTGCACAAGGAAGGATCAGTACTCGGTAAAAAGTGGAGAGGAAAAGGTTGAAGTTAAAGAGGGGGACAGGTCTTACCTCAGTAAAAGCAAGGCCAATATCCCCCATCAGGGCAGCAACATTCTCCTTGGCCTCTACATTCTAGTAGAAGTTAGGAGCATAGAGCCGGTTCAGGAGACCAAGCCCTACGACCAATTGATGAGCCCCGCAGGCATAGAGGTCCACCCCTTTGATTGCGAGCACATCCTCCAGTTTTCTCTTCAGCGCCCATGCTTGGTCGCGTGTGCTAAGAGGTGCAAGGGGGTAGGAGATTGATTAAACCATTCCCCCTGGATGAAGTAGGGACTGGAGCAGGGAAAGTGAAGGCTTGGGCATGTGTGCCATCCCCTTTATGAGTTTTCTGCACCCTCTCCTTGAATGCCATCTCCACGTCAGAGGCATACCTCTTCCTTGGAGGATCTGTTTGACCGGTGTGACCGGTGGATATTGTGCGGTCAGTTGGACTGGAGCCGCGTACAGAAGAAGCAGGGGGAGGACCCCTGGGTGGTAGAGGCAAATCCATGGTGGTAGGGATTCCCTTAACTCCGGGCAGAGTGGCACCGGAGGATTTATTAGCAACGGGCAAAACCACGCCCTTACCAGCCATGCCTCCCAAGGCAGCTTGCCTGGCCGCTACCTCCTTTTCTTCCTGGCACAATTTCTTGGCCTTTAGTTTGGTGGCACTAAGCTTGGCCATCTTAAGAATATTCAACTGGATCAACTCTGAAAGAAAAAAGAGATGGTTAAAATACAGTTCGGGAAATCATAAAATAAGTAATAGCAGTTTTCTCAAAGACATAATAGAGACCAATCCATTCCGGTGGTTCACAGACTGCGCCCATCATACAGGTTCTGCAGTCGGCCTCAAAGTCAAAAAATTCGTGCACCCTCCAATTTGGGTCACAGAGCTGGGGCCCTATTGCTACCCTAGGGGCATAGTAGCTACCCTTCCTCTGAGGGGCTACCCCTGAGTAGATCAATTAGGGCTCACTATTCACAATTGGGCTCACGTAAAATACGGATTGAACCCCTCGGTTATGTACTTGGCCAAGTAAGTCTCCAGGGCAACTTGTATAGCCTCAGACAGATCTGGACTAGGATAAGAGCGGGAAGCCACCCTGACGGAAATGGGACTGGAAGGTTTGGAGAAGGACCACCCGAACCTAGACTCTACGACCATGATATTCCTCTGGTTCCACTGGTCAAATTTATTGGTAGGAGCAGAGAAGGTCCGGGCAGAATTGTTTTTGGCTTTCGGGCCCAGGTTTTCATTGGTTATTTGGTTCTGATAGAAGGCATAAAGCCCAGAAAGGGAAGGTTTGTAGCCCAAAACCCTGCAAACAACTATAAAAGAGACTAGGGCTCTAATGGCATTAGGGGTTAGGTACATGGGGAGACAACAGTTGAAATTGAGAAAGCATTTAATAAAGGGATTAAGGGGAAGTCTCAGTCCATTCTTAAACTGGGCCCCATAGAAAACATAGTCCCTATTGTCCTCGCGGACATCAGCTTCCGTCTTCGGTCTCAGCATTCCTTTCTTCGTCTCCACCTCCTGAAGAGGGCGAACACGGAAGGCATTAGGGTCAACATCATAAGTGGTGTATATTTCTTTCTCCCAGTCGGTAGGGGCCACCTCCTTGGCCTTCCTCTTCTTGCCACGACCAGGATTTGGGGCCTCAGTAGGGCCCTTGCCTCGGATAGTGGCATCCTCCTCAAGATCTTCCTCGAAGGTGTCAACAATCTCCGTTGCCTTCTTGGACGTACCTGCAGCCATGCGATCTTCCTCATCGTGGTCATCCTCCATAGTCTCCGTGCTCACAGAGCCAAATAGACCAGTGGATAACCCCCTTGAGGCCCCCTCCACCTCAGCTCCTTCCACCTCCATATCATCATCGTCATCCTGGCTACTACCCAGGTCCACTACGAGCACATCAGGGGCCTCAGTCTGACGTCGGGGAAAATGGTATTAATAGGCTCTACATCTAAGGGATCACTCTAATCCTCTGCGGACAGGCAGGAATCCTTGTTCATTTGGTTAAGGTTTATTAGGGCAGCTTTCTCCCAATCAGTTATCACTCTAGGGTTGTGAATCGCTCTCCTCACCAGTTCAACGGCGTTCAAAGCGTGATCTCTCTCTCGGGGAAACCTGCACAGAACCCCCATCAAAAATTTTCTTAATATATTGGTATCCCCTAACACCACTATATCACCGTTCACAACCAATTTCTTCTTGGCCTCCCACAACCGGGGTGGGACAAAAGGCCCCTATTGATACTTTTCAAAAAATAATGGAAGGACTCCAAGGACAGCCTAAGCCACTTAAAGGCCACCTTCCGATAGATACCCCCTGAATGTTTACAAACAGCGAAGGTATCAGGAGTGGTTCCATCTCCTAGTTCTACCGGACGGACTGGACCAAACTGATAGGTCGTCATTGAATCCAGAGAAAACAGAAATAGAGATGGAGAAATAATTTAAAACACAAAATTACTTACGAAGAAGGATTCGTAGGAAGAAAACGCTAAGTCTGAAGGCAGCAATTTTTCTCTCTCTAAACAATTTGAAGGCGTAAAGATGATAATAGGGTTTTGAGGGATGAAGGGTTTGTATTTATAGGCCTACCAATATGGATAAACCCGTATTTATTATCCCACAAACCTTCTCCCTCGAACCACTAACCGGCGCCAACGTTTGGAAATTCAAAAATTCGATAGTCAGCATTTATGGCGCCTCTTGGATGATTGACACGTACCCTCTGTACCTGTCACGCGCTGTCTCTTCACCTGCCAAGGGGCCCACCAGATTAACCAGGAGGCAGAGCAATAAAGCTTCTACCAGCTTCCTCATGTGCCTCTCACATGTGCCTATTTGCACGGGAGGCAGAGCAGAACCAGTGAAAAACACCAAAACTAGTGCCCGCCCAAGCCGCAATCCGACAAAACCGAGCTTAACTAGTAGCTCCTCGCTCAGACCATAAATATTCATTTTCTTGGAGCTAGGGGCCACTGATGAGCCCGGACCAGCTAGACCGGGCCCAAGCTCGGTCTGGTCTAAAGGCCCAGTATGATGTGGCATACCCTAGACCGCCAGTGTCAAGACCGCGGACAGATAGACCCTCAAGGTCAAGACCGTGTTCCTCTCATACCATCCCAGTCAAGACCGATGGGATCTAGACCGTCAGCCAGGTGACCGCGGGGGTTGTGACCATCCCATCTGTGCCCGCGTCAAATATCATTGACCGTTCCCAAGATATTGACTGCGGTCTCATACCAGACTCTCGGTTATCTGACCAGACTCCAGGTTGTTATCAAAGCTTATTGAGCAAGTTTACTTACTGGCTCTAACATAAAAGTAGTCAGCTCACTCCCATCGCATTGAATGCGGCTCAGTCAGGCGCCTACTATCGCCATTAATGTGTCGCGCCAACTCTCCCAAATACACGGCTCCCGTCCCTATCAACGACATCCCTTCTGACAGTGAATCTTCCTTCCCTAACAGAGCCAATCCGATGCGGACACGTGTATCTAGTCAAAGACTAAGATTCCTTTTAGGGCTGACCTCATGGCTTACATCAACAAGCAGCTCTCCATCACCTATAAATAGAAGACCTTTGTCCCCTTGGACAAAGTAAGTGCCAAATTGATATTGTAAGTCATATTACTCAAATCCCAACACACAAAACACTCTATGACGATTCAAAGTCTTATTCTCAGGTTCTTATACTCTCTAAGATATCTTATTCTTACACCCGAGGGCCTGAGTTGGAGTAACATCCAACTTTGGCCTTAACGGTGCTTCCTTGTGTTGTGTTTTAGGTACGCACCGAATATATTCTCCCAGATATCCTACAACCATTCAGACCCTAAAAGCCTTGGCGTCATCACTTTTAGTTACATCTTTCACTGATGGCTGATCACATACAGTTTATTATACAAGGATTTTATCTTGAAGGCTACTCCTTTACCCATTCACTTCAACATATGTAATCCTACAAGAGCAGTCAAGCAGTCCTGGATAGCTTAGTATGAACATATACTTTTTAGTTACTAAAAACAATAAGAATACTAAACTCAACTCAGCCTTACACCCAATTACTTGAGTTAGCTAGATAAATGAATCATTGTCATTTAGTTCAATCTAAAGTAATGTCACATAGGCTATACTCATTCATATCATTTTTGCACTAGTGTTTTTTTTTTTTTTGGTTTTAATCGTGTTTTTTCATTAATAATTTGCAGTAGTTGCTGACATAAACTAACTTAAAACATTCATTATTATTGTGGGTATATAATGACTGCAAAGGTTACAGATCCAAGTGATGAAGCTTGTTTTTCTATTTTCAATGACCAAGCGGAGAAAATTGTGGGTTGCTCTGCAGATGAGCTTGATAAAGTGAGGTCTCAGGTAAGTTAGTTCCACATGAAACATGTCAGTCAAATCCACTGTCCTTGTTCTAAACTTAGGTTTCTGATTGGTTGTTGTAATTTATATGCACTACAGGAGGGAGACGGAAGTCCTTACCTAATAAAACTGAAACAATCAACATGGGTCCCACATCTTTTCCGATTTGGCGTTGTTGGAATATTTTATGGACTTTACATATACTAGTATAATAAATAAAGTCTTTGGGCACATAGACGTATGTGCACTATAAGTAATTGTATATGTCATATTAAATATTAAAGTATTTGGGCCTAATAAAGTGATCTACTAAAGTTGAAGGGGGCCCAAGTCATCTTTTATAAGTATGGGATCTATAATTAATATGTGTAGATACCTAAGGGGCCTAGTTGTTAAACTATGATGGGCTGGCTAACATACTAGGTCAATATAAATATAGGGTTATGGTCCCCAATTGACCTACCTAGGTTTTATTCTTTTGATCCCCATTATCATCTGAATTCTAAGAACCCTAAGGATCAATTGGAAGACAATAATCGTTCATCAAGTCTTCATCAAGTATTCTCCGAATATTGCTATGGATTCAGGTTTGTCTATCGTTTCATAATCTTTGATAACTTAAAGCATGATTGTCCTAGAATAAATATTCCGCATAATTTTAGGATTTATGTATAATTTATTCCATCAAGTGGTATCAGAGCCGTAATCTTGCTTTGTTGTTGGGATTATTTGAATCGAATTGATTATGCTGTTTATGATTTAATTTGGCTGAACAAAAATCGAATTTTATATCGATCACTGGGCTGGTCGTCAAATTTGCAGCGAAAATCTGCTTCTTGTTAGAAACTGCCATAGAGAATACCGCGTGGCTTGGGAATTGCCGCCATGGAAAAGTTTTTTCTTGTGGGTTTCGGGATTACGATTCTCCGTATCCCCAAACAATTCACCTCGGATTGGACAAAATATTCTCACATGCTATTTTTCCTTCATTGTTTCCGAGGGTGAATGTTTATATCACAAGAATATGATTGTGAATTGGTACTCGTGAGTGTTTTGTGCTGAATTTGTTAGACGTTATGGCTACTATTAGGTTTTCAATCTTGAAATCACTGCGTTCGTCTTGTGGGTCTTATGGTTCTTGTGTGAAATTTTTTTTTTTTGGATTTGTATCAATTATGTGTTATTTGGATTAAGTAAATATTATTTATTGAAATTATTATTATGGACTTAATAATTTTAAATTTCAATAATAATGTTCAATTCATGCCCATGTTTGAAATTACTTTGGGTTCATTTATTCGAACACATCTTGTATTTTATGTTATTAAATTTACGTAGCATGTTACCAAAGTAACCTCTCCTATGAAATTTTTTAATTTAAAATACATGATTATTTGAAGTTTTAGCGTGTTTGTTTTTCATGCGGGTAATGGTTGGCCCAAAGGAAGTCTATTATTTGGCAGAAATTCAAATTCGTTTGTGGAGATAAATATGTAACAGTTATTAAGTGTCCATGTGAATATTGAGTCGGTCCAAAGAAAGGCTTGGTATTTGACAGGATTTTACTGTTAATATTTGATTTCTACTTCAAGAAAATCACTTGCAAGTTAATTTTCTATCCAAAGATTAATATTAATGTTGCGTCGATTTTCTTGTAATGGGATAATTTTAATTTCAAACATTTATCTGCTTAAAGTTATATGTGAGCTTATTTGTTTTTTTTTTGTTTGTTGTTCTCTATTCAGTTACTTCATCAGCCTCTAATGTATCTGCTAACATCAACTCGATTCCCATGCTAAATGGGATGAATTTTAAGTGCTGGAAAGAAAATGTGTTGATTGTTCTGGGAGTTATGGATCTAGGCCTTGCACTCAGGGAGCCAAAACCTGCTGACTAGCATGAGTACATCTCAAGCTAAGAAGGATATGGAAAAGTGGGAACGCTCAAATCGCATGTGTCTTATGATCATGAAAAAAAGCATCCCAGAATCATTCAGAGGCGATATAGATGATGAGAAAGTTGCAATGACGTTCCTTACAGAGCTTGAAAAGCGTTTTGCTAAGAATGAAAGGGCAGAAACAAGCACGCTTTTGCGTAATCTTGTTGCCATGAGGTATAAAGGTAAAGGGAACGTGCGTGAGTACATTATGGAGATGGCCAATTTGGCATCTAAACTTAAGGCTCTCAAGTTCGAGCTGTCGGATGACATGCTTGTTCATATGGTTATGATCTCTCTTCCACCACAGTTTGGGCAATTTGAAGTAACATTCAATTTCCAAAAGGAAAAGTGGACTCTTAATGAGTTCATTTCATTGTGTGTGCAAGTGGAATCAAGGTTAAAGTCTGAAAAGACTGAGAGTGCTCACTTTGCGGCTTCCTCTTCGGGCTATAACAAGAAAAGGAAGGCTAAATAAACTGCGGTCAATGAGCCAAAGAAAAAGCAACATAAAGTATCAAAGGGAAAAGCTAAGGATTTAGCAACGTCAACGTCCAAGGGACAAGATAAGGATCCAGGTTGCTTTTTATGTAAGGAAATGGATCATATGAAGAGAGATTGCCCTAAATACCACGCATGGCGTGTAAAGAAAGGTATATCTCTTGTTTTTGTTTGTTCTGAGGTTAATTTGGTTTCAGTGCCTAGACATACTTGGTGGGTAGACTCTGGTTCTTCTACTCACATTAGTGTGTCTATGCAGGGTTGCCTGAACTGCCGAAAGCCAAGTGATGCTGAAAGATTCATCTATGTGGGGAACGACAATTCTATTGAAGTTGAAGCAATCGGAACTTTTAGATTATTATTAAAGTCTGGATTTTATTTAGATTTGTATGAGACACATGTGGTACCGTCTTTTAGACGGAATTTGGTTTCCATTTCAGTTTTGGACAAAGAAGGATTTACTTGTTCATTTGCAAATGGTGAATGTCGTTTCTCGTATAATTCTAAGTTTATTGGATCTAGTACTTTGTCGGTTTATGATAATTTTTATATGTTGGATACTGTTGCTTCATATCATGAAAACATGCATGTGGAAACACGTGGTACTAAACGCAAATTTACTAACAATAATTCCATGTCATTATGGCACAAGCGATTAGGACATATATCAAAACAGAGAATGCAAAGGCTTGTGTCAGACGGAATTATTGAAACACTTGACAAATCAGATTATGAAATATGTGTTGAGTGTATTAAGGGAAAACAAACAGACAAAAGCAAATTAAAAGCTGAGAGAGCTATGAATGTTTTGGAATTAATTCATACGGATATATGTGGACCATTTCCTACACCCTCGTGGAATGGTCAAGAATATTTCATTACATTCATAGACGATTACTCTCGTTATGGTTACCTATATTTGATCCATGAAAAGTCACAGGCATTGGATATGTTCAAAAAGTTTAAAGCCGAGGTTGAAAATCAACATGGCAAAACAATAAAGAAAGTCAAATCGGTAGTGGTGGTGAATACTATGGCAGAAATGACGGATCAGGTGAACAACGTCCTGGGCCTTTTGCTAAATACCTATAGGAGTGCGGTATCGTCCCTCAGTACACCATGCCAGGCAAACCTAGCATGAATGGTGTAGCTGAAAGACGAAATCGAACTTTACAGGAAATGGTGAGAAGTATGGTTAGTCATACTACTTTACCGAGACTCACTGCGGGGAGAGGCATTAAAGGCTGCAGTTTATCTCCTTAACAGGGTACCCACAAAGGTGCTAACAAAACCCCTTATGAACTATGGACGGGCAAGAAACTGTATTAAGGCATTTACACATGCAGGGATGTCCGGTTTGAGGCTAGGCCTTACAGGCCTAATGAAAAGAAGTTGGACTCAAGGACTGTTAGTAGTTACTTTGTTGGTTACTCTGAAAGGTCAAGGGGCTTTAAGTTTTACGATCCCAAATCCAGAAACTTTTTTGACACGGGAAATGCTCAATTCTTTGAGGATGTTGAGCTTGTGGGGGGACAAGTTAGAGTTGATTTTGTCTTTGAAGAGGTTCCGATTACCATTCATCTTCCTATAATTGTCCTTGACCA
This sequence comes from Adenophora triphylla var. japonica, assembly GCA_022495995.1. NCBI lineage: Eukaryota > Viridiplantae > Streptophyta > Magnoliopsida > Asterales > Campanulaceae > Adenophora > Adenophora triphylla. Next base: position 116,513 of record JAFEMH010004040.1, on the reverse strand, counting down.
TGATTTGGATCTCAATCCTGATGTGGTTCAAGAACAAAATTTGGATCAAGAAGACATTATCAATATCCCTCTAGTTGTCCATGAGGAACAAGCTCAACAACCTCAAGAACAAGTGCCTTTAAAAAGATCCACTAGAGAGAGACGAAGTGCCATTTCGGATGATTACTTGGTATTTCTAAATGAACAAGAGGTAGACATTGGTCAATTGGAAGATGATCCAATCAACTTTCATGAGGCCATTAGTAGTTCTAACTCTCAAAAGTGGATAGATGCTATGGATGATGAGATTAAATCAATGAAAGACAATGATGTATGGGATATTGTCCCATTGCCAGAAGGAGTGAAACCTATTGGTTGTAAATGGATATTTAAAACCAAAAGGGATTCACAGGGCAATGCGTAAAGACATAAGGCACGTCTTGTCGCTAAGGGATTTACTCAGAAAGAAGGAATAGATTATAAAGAGACTTTCTCTCCGGTTTCTTCGAAAGACTCTTTTAGAATCATTATGGCATTAGTGACACATTATGACCTAGAGTTACATCAGATGGATGTTAAGACTGCGTTTCTTAATGGAGACATTGAAGAAACAATTTATATGGTGCAACCAGAAACCTTGGTTTCAAAAGATTCAAAGGATATGGTATGCAAACTCAAGAAATCCATCTATGGACTCAAACAAGCATCCCGTCAGTGGTATTACAAATTTCATCAAGTTGTATTGTCATTTGATTTCACGAAAAATACAGTTGATGATTGTGTCTACCACAAGTTCAGTGGGAGTAAATATATTTTTCTGGTTTTATATGTGGATGACATCCTACTAGCCACAAATGATACGGACTTACTGCATGAAACTAAGAGATTTCTCTCAAAGAAATTTGAGATGAAAGATCTGGGAGATGCATCTTTTGTATTAGGAATTCAAATACACAGAGATCGTTCTCGAGGTATTCTTGGATTGTCACAAAAGAGTTACATCGATAAGGTACTTAAGAGATTTGGCATGCAGGATTGTAAAATGGGTGAAACCCTAGTGGCTAAAGGTGACAAATTCAATCTTGCTCAGTGCCCCAAGAATGAGATTGAATCTAAGGAAATGAATAGCATCCCTTATGCTTCGGCTATAGGGAGCTTGATGTATGCTCAGGTTTGCACTCGCCCAGACCTAGCATTCATAGTTGGTGTATTAGGCAGATACCTTAGCAATCCTGGAAAGGATCATTGGATATCAGCCAAGAGGGTCATGCGTTATTTACAGAGAACAAAGGATTATATGCTCACTTACAGAAAGTCGGATAGACTTGAGATCATTGGGTATTCGGATTCTGACTTTGCTGGATGCCAAGATAGTCGTAAGTCTACTTCGGGCTACGTTTAACTACTTTGTGGAGGAGCAGTTTCTTGGAAGAGTGTTAAGCAGACACTTGTTGCTACTTCTACGATGGAGGCAGAGTTTGTAGCGTGTTATGAGGCATCAAATCACGCAATTTGGTTGCGAAATTTTATCATT
>JAFEMH010004040.1:95000-110000 GCA_022495995.1 Adenophora triphylla var. japonica | reverse complement strand
TAGTGAACACTAGTTGTATTGTCTTAGTGAACATTAATTAATTAGTGAACTCTAGCTGTAAGTGAACACTAGCTGTAAGTTAACACTAGCTATGTTGTCTTAGTGAACACTAATTAATTAGTGAACACTAGCTGTAAGTGAACACTAGCTGTAAATTAACTTAATTAGTTATGTTGTCTTAGTACTAATATAATTATGAAACTTGGAAAATATTCTTTTGGACCAAGTCCTCGGAACTAGTAACAAGGAAATCGAGCAAAAGTAATTTGATACCTTTGCAGCAGTGTTCCGTTCATGTTTTGGCCATTTCCATAACTTGTGTACAACATTGACTAGTGTTTTAAAACACTAGTTAATTAGCTAGTGTATATATATTTATAAATATTCTTTAACTTTATAAGATACTCCACACATTAGTATCTGTTTTGAATAATGTTTTATTTGTGTGTGTGTGCAGAAAATGCTGTTGCCTTGTGGGCTTCCACCAGAAAGAGAAGATGATTAAGATTCACAGTTGTGCCCATCCAGAGTTGGGTTACTTTATAACCTTGTTATGTGAGGACATTAGTGAAAAAATGATTGTATGATTTATAACTTGGACATATTGTTTTTATTGTTGAAGTGCTAAAACTGTAAGAATTTCTAATTCAAAGGTGGTGGATTGTAACTTGTAAAACACAAAGGGGGAAATGACCCCTAGCCGTCATCAACATACTAATTAATTAGTGTTCACTAAGACAACATAGCTAGTGTTCACTTACAGCTAGTGTTCACTTATAGCTAGTGTTCACTAATTAATTAGTGTTCACTAAGACAATACAACTAGTGTTCACTAAGACAACATAGCTAGTGTTCACTAAGACAACATAGCTAGTGTTCACTTACAGCTAGTGTTCACTAATTAATTAGTGTTCACTAAGAAAATACAACTAGTGTTCACTAAGACAATACAGCTAGTGTTCACTAATACAACACATCTAGTGTTCACTAATACAACACAGCTAGTGTTCACTAAGACAACACAGCTAGTGTTCACTAGCAACACAGTGTTTTAAAAATTAGACGTTGTTCAATATTATTTTTTCAAAATCCTGTCTTCAGGGATCTAGTTTGAATCGTCTCGTCAAGACAAAAAAATCAGTGTTTTCGAAATTTTTTTTCGACTTATAGATATTGAGATATTTTATTTTGAAATTTGAGGGGGATTTAGTTCACAATAATTACGAAAATGCCACCGCCTCTATCTTTTTTTTTAATCTGGAGCATTGATGTGTTTTTAATCCAATGGTTGGGTTTAGTTCTCATGGTTCTCATATAAATTTGTTTCTCATTTGAATAGCTTCATATATATATATATATTATTTTTTTTGGATAAAGAAAACTATTTGAGATGTTGGTTAGCAGTGAAATATTTTACAAAAAGGTATATAAAAAAGTTAAGATTTTTTAAAGAATTAAAAGTATATAATAGAAGAGGGACGGACAATAGCATACATAATTTTTTAATTTCTTTATATTTTTTTTGGATAAAGAAAACTATTTGAGATGTTGGTTAGTAGTGAAATTTTTTACAAAAAATTATATAAAAAAAGTTAAGAATTTTTAAAGAAATAAAAATATATAATAGAGGAGGGACGGACAATAGCATATATGCTTTTTTACTTTTTTTTATATTTTTTTAGATAAAGAAAACTATTTGAGATGTTGGTTAGTAGTTAATTATTTTACAGAAAGTTATATAAAAAAGTTAAGAATTTTCAAAGAAATAAAAGTATATAATAGAAGAGGGACGGACAACAACATATACTCCCTTCGTCCCGCTCGAAAGGCCGGGCAAAGTTTGAGTCTTGCATGAGAATTAAGAAAAGTGATGTATGAAACAGAAAAAGTGTATAGTGGAATAAATATTGTGAGTGAAAGATGATGTAGGAAAGAGAAAGTGGGGTAGGGAATAGTTAGTGGATATTTGTTGTGAGAGTATGACAAGTGGATCCCACAAATAAAGAAGTAATAAAAAACTTTTCATTTTTGGGTTGTGCCTTTTCAAATAAGACGCCCAAAAAGGAAATTTGTGCCCTTTCAGGCGGGACGGAGGGAGTATACTTTTTAAATTTTTTTTAAAAAAATTTGGATAAAGAAAACTATTTGAGATGTTGTTTAGTAGTGAAATTTTTCACAAAAAGTTATATAAAAAAAGTTAAAATTTTTTAAAGAAATAAAAGTATATAATAGAAGAGGGACATACAATAGCAGAATTTTTTCTCAAATAATCCCGTTTTACTTTTTTATTTCCCAAAATGACTCACTGTTCAAAGTATTGCCCGGAATGTCCTCTTTTTTGAAACTCGCTACACCGTGTAGCGAGTTTGACTAGGGTTGGTCAAAACTCGCTACACCGTGTAGCGAGTCTTGGATAATTAATTGAGGGCGGTTGGAAAATTAATTACGGTGGTTAATTACTCTAAATTCGCTACACTGTGTAGCGAGTTTTGACCGAAGTCAAACTCGCTACACCGTGTAGCGAGTCTAATTAAAGTTTCAAACTCCTACAAAACCCCCCGTCAGTCCCAACCAAACAAACCCTTCTCCCTTCTCCCTACAAACCATTCTCTTCCTTCCTCCTCAGTCCATTTCTCCCTTTTCTTTCTTTCTTAGTCCATCCCTTATCTTTCTCAATCCAAAATTTATACATATCAAAATGGATCCAAATCAACCCCGCTGGTATCTTGGACGAGAACCACTTCCTGGTAACCCCGCTAGTCTCTCCCAACTTTTAAATCAGTTTGATCCGACTCCGCCTCAAATCGAACGAGAGAGAGAATCTCCACCCCGTCATATCATACCTGGTCCCGCTGGTGAAGTACAGATAGCCATGCGTTCAAGATCGGACCGGAAAAGCTCATGTATCTCGGGGACCTCCCGCTCGGTCGACCCAAGAGGCCATACGTAAAAAACTTGCCGAGCCTAAGAAGATGATTATTTTCGTGGCAAAGCTTGGCTTCTTTGCTATGGAGTATCTAACTGCAGAGGGTACTTATTATCCCTTGAGAATGATCAAGGAGAACCTTAAAAAATATGAGCGGGTGGAACAGGTATATTATTTTATTTTAATTATAGTTAAGGTTGAAATTTATAAATAATTGATCATTATATTTTTGTTGTCTTAGGTTGTGGTTGTGGTCAAGAAGTTCACACGAACTGAGAATGGCAATGTTCACGTGATTTTGAAGGATCCGACAGACACAATTGAAGCTTACTTAGGTGACAAAGTGTTGAAGCACACTGAATTTGGAAGTGACATAGGTGAAGGTGCTGTTCTGATACTTACTAAGGTATGAAATATTTTCCTTAACATTACACTCCCTAAATATATCCTTATCATTTTGTTCTAAATGTTTTGTTTTGTTGATCTATTAGCCGTTGTTTGGGCCACCTCACGCTCAAAAACACTACTTAACATTGTTCCTTCTAATGTTTGTAAGGTCTTTCCTAAGGATTGTTAATTTCATCTTTGGACATGTATTATTTGAATTTATGTCGGATTTAATATGTTATGAATTTATGTAATATTTTTCTATGTGGCCGGGATGTGGCCACTAACTTGACAATATTTATTTTTTGTGATTTTATGTAAGATTTTCTATGTGGCCGGGATGTGGCCACTAACTTGACAATATTTATTTTTTGTGATTTTATGTAAGATTTCCTATGTGGCCGGGATGTGGCCACTAACTTGACAATATTTATTTTTTGTGATTTTATGTAAGATTTCCTATGTGGCCGGGATGTGGCCACTAACTTAAAAATATTTATTTTTTGTGATTTTATGTAAGATTTCCTATGTGGCCGGGATGTGGCCACTAACTTAAAAATATTTTTGTTTTTTGTGATGTTATTTTAGATTTTTTAAATTATTAGGTACGGTTTGTGTTTTGTTTTGTTGCAAAAAAAAAATTGAAACAAAAACTTTATTCAACAACATGTCATCATTTGTTTTAAAACATGAAAAAATTATTTAAAAAAATTCAGCCACATGTCATTATTTTTTTAACACATTTAATTTTTTTTTTTGTAAGTACGAAGCTTTTTTGAGCAACAATTTGAAGCCGATTTAATTGTCCAAATTAAAATTTAAAAGTTGTTAATGTTACACCATTATATGTACTTCAAGTAACAATTTTTAGATATTTATTATGATATCTACATTAACCTATAATTATTGCTCAAAACAGTTCGCGAACGAAAATTTTTTTTTGTTACTACGAGCCTATTTTGAGCAATAATTTGAAGCCGATTTAATTGTCCAAATTCAAATTTAAAAGTTGTTAATATTACACCATTATATGTACTTCAAGTGACAATTTTTAGATATTTATTATGATATCTACATTAACCTATAATTATTGCTCAAAACAACCGCGAACGAAAATTTTTTTTTGATGTTACTACGAGCCTATTTTGAGCAATAATTTGAAGCCGATTTAATTGTCCAAATTCAAATTTAAAAGTTGTTAATGTTACACCATTATATGTACTTCAAGTGACAATTTTTAGATATTTATTATGATATCTACATTAACCTATAATTATTGCTCAAAACAATTTTCGCGAGCGAAAAAAAAAAGAATTTAACAGCTTTTGAAACGAATCTTTAGGGGGACAAACTCAGGTGTAACTCGCTACCTTTGTGTAGCGAGTTTCAATAAAGCCGAAATCGCTACACGGTGTAGCGAGTTTAAGTCAGGCTTTATTGAAACTCGCTACACGGTGTAGCGAGTTATAATAAACCAAAACACTTTCCACCGCTTTGAACACACCCGTGACTTTCAAATGTCATTTAATTCCCGCTATGTGCAGGGAGAGATTCTATAAAGAAATGTAACTCACTTTCTCTTTTTCTCTCAACTGTCTCTTCTTCTCTCAACTTTTGCTTTCTCTCTTTCTCTCAATCAATTCTCTCAATCACCATTTTCTAATACAATTTGAATTCAAAATAAAATTTCTTCACGTTATTTTATTTCATCCGAATTGTTGAAGATCAACAAGAATCAAGGTAAGTTAATGATTTAACCGTGTTTTATTACATTGTAGATATAATAAATGTAAGAGTTTTGTTATGTAGGTTTTAACATCATCTTAATTATTATTTTGACTTATGTTTAGATATAAAATTTAATGATTTAACTGTATTTTATTACATTGTAGATATAATAAATGTAAGAGTTTTGTTATGTAGGTTTTAACATCATCTTAATTATTATTTTGACTTATGTTTAGATATAAAATTTAATGATTTAACCGTGTTTTATTACATTGTAGATATAATAAATGTAAGAGTTTTGTTATGTAGGTTTTAACATCATCTTAATTATTATTTTGACTTATGTTTAGATATAAAATTTAATGATTTAACTGTGTTTTATTATATTGTAGATATAATAAATGTAAGAGTTTTGTTATGTAGGTTTTAACATCATCTTAATTATTATTTTGACTTATGTTTAGATATAAAATTTAATGATTTAACTGTGTTTTATTATGTTGTAGATATAATAAATGTAAGAGTTTTGTTATGTAGGTTTTAACACTTTGATTTCGTAATGTAGGGTTAAAGATGAACGGGGGTCCAATCATTTTTATGTGTTATTGGGGAGGTGATGATGAACAACCGTTTGATGGTCCTCATTTCAAAAAGGGGCCAAAATGCGCAATAAGGGGTAATTGCCAATGGAAATACAATGATTTGATTGATGAGCTATATAAAAAGGCGAACTTAGATCGGTCTCAATTTGATTTGAAAGTCATTTACAGATGCCCTCATTCTTTTGATAGCGGGATTGGTGAGTACTTTCCTTTCCATATTGAAGATGATGCGTGTATGGATGTAATGTTCGATCAGTTTGCTAAATTTGGGGGGATTGGAAATTTGCAGCTGTATGTGGTTGTAAAATTTATTGAAAATCGATCCAATCCAGAGTTTGAAACACAGCACACAGAGAGTACTTTCAGGTTTTCTCCAACTGGTAACCGTGATGATGGGGTTGGTCCAAGTTCCCAAACTCTTGTATCAACTCAAACACCAAATTATGATGATGGGCCGTTTGGGCATAATGATCATGCTAATGATGATGATCGGGCATTTGGGCATAATGATCATGTTAATGATGATTATGATGATGACTATGAAGAAGAGGAAGTGCACACTGATGTAGATGCAATGCTAGAGGATGACGATGATGAATATGAGGAGGGTAGTAGTGATTCGATGTCGATTTGGGAGCCGGTGATGATGGGCCGATTGATGATGATGTGGAAGGACCTCTTGTTCACTATGAAGTGCCGCAAAATCGAAGCTATGAGAGAGCGAGTTATCCCTTTTACGGTGATATTGGTACATCCGCTCGACAAGAACAAGGGTTGATTGATTACGATCATGCGCATAGTTTTCCAGTTTGGGATCCGGAACAATGTGCGATTGCTAAAGGGATACGCTTTCTGGCAAGAACGAGGCACAATTTGATATAAAAAGGTTCCATATTAAAAACAATCGCAGTTCGGGGTAAGAAAGAGCACACCGAACACATGGGTAATTGAGTGTCTGTTCAAAAATTATCCATGTCATTTTTATGTTCGTGTGAGTAGGAAGAAGTTTGGCTATTGGTAAGTGACCAAGTATAAGGCTCCTCACTGCTGCTTATATTCTGGAGCAAGTCAAGATCACCCCAATCTAGATGCCAAGTTTATCGGTCGGGAAGTCGTTGGTGTTATTAAGGCCGATCTCAGATGTCAAGGTTGAAGTCATTATTGCACACATCTCTAGTAGGTTCAACAAGGTAATTACTTACAAGAAGGCATGGTGTGGAAAGCGAAGGGTATTGCGAGAGGTTTTGGAGATTGGGAGGAATCTTATAAGAGGTTACCCCGCGTCTTAGCAGCCATTCAAAAATACAATCCGAGGACAATTGTGGAGTACTCTACACCTCCTCCTCCAGTCGGTGAGGCCTCCGTGTTTCGACAGGTATTCTGGGCATTTGGGCCTTGCATTGAAGCTTTCTCTCATTGTCGGCCGATCATTTCGTTGATGGAACATTTATGCATGGTAGATATAAAGGGGTAATATCTGATTGCCATGGGTGTTGACGCCCAAGACAACATACTTCCGCTTGCCTTTGCCGTTGTTGAAAAGGAGGACTGGCCGAACTGGCGTTGGTTCTTATACCTGGTTTGCAAGCATATTATCAGGAGTCGTGAAGTTTGCTTGATATCTGACCGTCATTGGGGCATTCTGAAGACTGTAGCTGAAGATACGTGGTGGCCAAACGTGCATCATCGATATTGCTTGAGACATTTGCGAGCAAATTTCTTGGAAAAGCATAGAGGGGAAGGGTTGAAGTATCTGTTCTGGAGAGCGGGTAGAGCAACTCAAGATAGAAAATTGAAATCTATCTTAGAGAGTATTCGTGGAATTAAGCCCGAGGCAATTGCATGGTTTCAGCATTTGGATGCTAGAAAATGGACATTGGCACACGATGGTGGTTACAGGTATGGCATCATGACTACCAACATGTCTGAGGTTTTCAATGGTGTGATGAAGGGAGCTCGTGGGATGCCAATCACAGCAATTGTTGAAACTGCCTTCTACCGTTGTGTGGAGTACTTTCAAGTAAGGCATGGATTTGCAATCAATGCCTTAGGAGGTAATCCTGATAACCCTAACATCAATGTGAATAACAATATTTCAACAACAAATCAACCAAAAAAAAATCCTAAATTGCAATGTTCTTCTTCTTGGCAATATAAATTCGGAATTAAAAAAAAAAAATCATAAATTATAAGTAAAATATAGAAAAGAAAAGAAGGTTTAAACTTACAATTAAGAAGAAGGATGAATTTTTGGCAAATTTCTTGGCTTGGCTCGAAGTTCTTCTTCTTCTTCCTTGGTAGAATTCTTGGTTGGGGCAGCTATGGAGTCTGTGAGAAGAAAGAAAGAGTTTTTTTGATTTTGAAATGTTGAATGCGTGAACTGGGAACTGCAAGGGATTATAATTAGACTCGCTACACGGTGTAGCGAGTTTGACTTCGGTCAAAACTCGCTACACGGTGTAGCGAATTTAGAGTAATTAAACGCCATAATTAATTTTCCAACTGCCTCAATTAATTATCCAAGACTCGCTACACGGTGTAGCGAGTTTTGACCAACCCTAGTCAAACTCGCTACACGGTGTAGCGAGTTTCAAAAAAGAGGACATTCCGGGCAATACTTTGAACAGTGAGTCATTTTGGGAAATAAAAAAGTAAAACGGGATTATTTGAGAAAAAATTCTACAATAGCATATATACTTTTTTATTTTATTTTTTTGGATAAACAAAATTATTTGAGATGTTAGTTAGTAGTGAATTTTTTTACAAAAAGTTATATAAAAAAAGTTAAGAATTTTTAAAGAAATAAAAGTATATAATAGAAGAAGGACGGACAATAGCATGTATACTTTTTTAATTTTTAAAAAAAAAAATGGATAAAAAAAACTATTTGAGATGTTGGTTAGTAGTGAAATATTTCACAAAAAGTTATATAAAAAAAGTTAAAAATTTTTAAAGAAATAAAAGTATTTAATAGAAGAGGGACGGACAATAGCATATACTCCCTCCGTCCCGGCCCAAGGTTCACACTTTTTTTAAATCACGCAAATTAAGGAAATAGGTGGGAAGAAAAAATGTTGTGAGTGTAATTTGAAAAATAGGAGAGGGAATGAGTGGAGAAAATAGTAAATTTGAAAAGTGTTGTGAGTATAATAGTGAAATATGAGAGAGAATTAGTGGGTGAAATAGTAAAGATTCTTTGCCATTTTAGAAAAGGTGAAGCTTTTAACGGGACACCAATTTTGGCAAAAAGTGAAGCTTGAAATTGAAGGGGGGGAGTATACTTTTTTTTATTTTATTTTTTGGATAAAGAAAACTATTTGAGATGTTTGTTAGTAGTGAAATATTTTACAAAAAGTTATATAAAAAAAGTTAAGATTTTTTAAAGAAATAAAAGTATATAATAGAAGAGGGACGGACAATAGCATATATATTATATTAATTTTTTTTTGGATAAAGAAAATTATTTGAAATCTTGGTTATTAGTGAAATATTTTACAAAAAGTTATAAGAAAAAAGTGAAGAATTTTTAAAGAAATAAAAGTATATAACACAAGAGGGACGGACAAAAACGTATATACTTTTTTAATTTTTTAAATATTTTATTTTGGATAAACAAAACTATTTGAGATGTTATTTAGTAGTGAAATATTTTACAAAAAAGTTATATAAAAAATTATGAATTTTTAAAAACATAAAAGTATACTCCCTCCGTCCCACAAATATACACACTTTTTGGGAGGGTGCGGGAATTAAGGAGAAAAGTGAAAAAGGTGATGTGTTGTGAGTATAGATTGTTGGGTAGGAGAGAGAAAGTGGAGTAAATTGGTAATGATTGTGAGTAGAGAGAAGTGGATCCCATTTCCATTTTTACAAAGTGTAGATTATTGTGGGACATCCAAAAGGGATAATTTTGCATATTATCATGGGACGGAGGGAGTATAATAGAAGAGGGATGGACAATATCATATATACTTTTTTTATTTTTTTATTTTTGATTTTGATAAATAAAACTAATTGAGATGTTGGTTAGTAGTGAATTATTTTACAAAAAAATTTATAAAAAAAGTTAAAAAATTTAAAGAAATAAAAGTATATAATAGAAGAGGGACGGACAATAGCATATATACTTTTTTAATATTTTTATATTTTTTTATAAAGAAAATTATTTGAGATGTTGGTTATTAGTGAAATATTTTACAAAAAGTTATATAAAAAAAGTTATGAATTTTTAGAGAAATAAAAGTATATATTAGAAGAGGGACGGATAATAGCACAAATACTTTTTAAATTTTTTTATATATATTTTTTTTTGGTTAAAGAAAACTATTTGAGATGTTGGTTAGTAGTGAATTTTTTTACGAAAAGTTATATAAAAAATGTTAAGAATTTTTAAAGAAATAAAAGTATATAATAGATGAGGGACGGACAATAATATATATACTCTTTTAATTTTTTTGATATAGAAAACTATTTGAGATGTCGGTTATTAGTGATATATTTTACAAAAAGTTATATAAAAAAAGTTAAGAATTTTTAAAGAAATAAAAGTATATAATAGAAGAGGGATTGACAATATCATGTATACTTTTTTAATTTTTTTTTTTTAATTTGGATAAAAAAAAAAACTATTTGAGATGTTGGATAGTAGTGATATTTCAAAATAACCAAAAAGTTATATAAAAAAAGTTTAAAATTTTTAAAGAAATAAAAGTATATAATAGAAGAGGGACGGACAATAGCATATACTCCCTCTGTCCCGGCCCAAGGTTCACACTTTTTTCTAATCATGCAAATTAAGAAAATAGGTGGGAAGAAAAAATGTTGTGAGTGTAATTTGAAAATAGTAGAGGGAATGAGTAGAGGAAATAATAAATTTGAAAAGTGTAGTGAGTATAATAGTGAAATATGAGAGAGAATAAGTGGATAAAATAGTAAAGATTTTTTGTCATTTTAGGAAAGGTGAATATTTTAATGGGACACCAATTTTGACAAAATGTGAAGCTTGAAATGAAAGGGAGGGAGTATACTTTATTTTTCATGTTATTTTTTGGATAAAGAAAACTATTTGAGATGTTAGTAGTGAAATATTTTACAAAAAGTTATATAAAAAAAGTTAAGATTTTTTAAAGAAATAAAAGTATATAATAGAAGTGGGACGGACAATAGCATATACTCCCTCTGTCCAACAAATATACCAAAAAATTTCCCTTTTGGGCGTCCCACAATAATCTATAATTTTCCAAAATGAAAATAGGACCCACTTCTCTCTACTGACAACACTTTTTAAATTTACTATTCTCTCCACTCATTCTCTCTCCTATTTTACTTTCACACTCACAACACATTACCTTTATCACTTTTTACCTTAATCTCCGTGCCGGGCCAAAAAGTCTACATATCATGGGACGGAGGGAGTATATTATATTACTTTTTTTTTGGATAAAAAAAACTATTTGAAATCTTGGTTATTAGTGAAATATTTTACAAAAAGTTATAAGAAAAAAGTGAAGAATTTTTAAAGAAATAAAAGTATATAACACAAGAGGGATGGACAAAAACGTATACTCCCTCTGTCCCGCTACAAACCGCACACTTTCTATTTTGGGCGTCCCGTTACAAATCGCACACTTTCTAAAATGGCAAAGAATCTTTACTATTCCCTCCACTCATTCTCTCTCCTATATTATTTTAATACTCACAACACCATTATAATTTACTATTCCCTCCACTCATTTTCTCTCCTATTTTACTTTTACACTCACAACATTTATATCATTATTTTTTTCCTTAATTCCCGCCCAAACAGTAACAGTGCGGTTACTAGCGGGACGGAGGGAGTATACTTTATTAATTTTTTAAATATTTTATTTTGGATAAACAAAACTATTTGAGATGTTATTTAGTAGTGAAATATTTTACAAAAAGTTATATAAAAAATTATGAATTTTTAAAAACATGAAAGTATACTCCCTCCGTCCCGCCCAGTGCAAACTTATTTCCCTTTTGGTCCGTCCCAGCCCAGTGTAAACTGCCATAAATGGAAAGTCCTTTAATATTTTATATTCTCCCTACCCACCCACTCATTAACTCCACTCATTCTCCACCACACAATTTATTCAACCAACCTACTATTTACTCCACCCATTCTCTCTCTTCATTTTCTACCACACATTTTCATTATCTTAATAATATTCCTTAATTGGTGTGCCATTTTTTTTAGTTTACAGTGGGCTGAGACGGAGGGAGTATAATATAAGAGGGATGGACAATATCATATACTCCCTCCGTCCCACTTCACTTGACACTAATTTCCATTTTGGTCCGTCCCACCTCACTTGACACTGCCCAAAATGGAAAGTTTTTACACTCACAACACCAATCAAATCACTATTCTCTCCACTCATTCTCTCTCCTACTTTACCTTTTCTACTCACAACATTTTCTTTAATTAATTATCTCTCTTACTTTTTCTTAGTTACCGTGCCCACTTCTTTGGTGCCAAGTGAACCGGGACGGAGGGAGTATACTTTTTTAATTTTTTAATTTTTGATTTTGATAAATAAAACTAATTGAGATGTTGGTTAGTAGTGAATTATTTTACAAAAATTTTTATAAAAAAAAGTTAAAAACTTAAAAGAAATAAAAGTATATATTAGAAGAGGGACGGACAATAGAATATATACTTTTTTAACATTTTTATATTTTTTTATAAAGAAAATTATTTGAGATGTTGGTTATTAGTGAAATATTTTACAAAAAGTTATATAAAAAAAAGTTATGAATTTTTAGAGAAATAAAAGTATATAATAGAAGAGGGACGGATAATAGCACAAATACTTTTTTTAATTTTATATATATATATATATATATATATATATATATATATATATATATATATATATATATATATTTGTTAAAGAAAACTATTTGAGATATTGGTTAGTAGTGAATTTTTTTACAAAAAGTTATATAAAAATGTTAAGAATTTTTAAAGAAATAAAAGTATATAATAGAAGAGGGATGGACAATAACCTATATACTCTTTTAATTTTTTTATATATTTTTTGATATAGAAAACTATTTGAGATGTTTGTTATTAGTGATATATTTTACAAAAAGTTATATAAAAAAAGTTAAGAATTTTTAAAGAAATAAAAGTATATAATAGAAGAGGGACGGACAATAGCATGTATACTTTTTTAATTTTTTTTTTAAATTTGGATAAAAAAAAATTATTTGAGATGTTGGTTAGTAGTGAAATATTTCACAAAAAGTTATTTAAAAAAATTTAGAATTTTTAAAGAAATAAAAGTATTTAATATATAGAAGAGGGACGGACAATAGCATATACTCCCTCCGTCCCGGTCCACAGTTCACACTTTTTTCAAATCACGCAAATTAAGAAAATAGGTGGGAAGAAAAACTGTTGTGAGTGTAATTTGAAAATAGGAGAGGGAATGAATGGAGGAAATAATAAATTTGAAAAGTATTGTGAGTATAATAGTGAAATATGAGAGAGAATTAATATGTGAAATAGTAAAAATTCTTTGCCATTTTAGGAAAAATGAAGCTTTTAACGGGACACCAATTTTGGAAATAAGTGAAGCTTGAAATGGAAGGGAGGGAGTATACTTTTTTTTATTTTATTTTTTGGATAAAGAAAACTATTTGAGATGTTGGTTAGTAGTGAAATATTTTACAAAAAGTTATATAAAAAAAGTTAAGATTTTTTAAAGAAATAAAAGTATATAATAGAAGAGGAACGGACAATAGCATATATATTATATTAATTTTTTTTTTGGATAAAGAAAACTATTTGAAATCTTGGTTATTAGTGAAATATTTTACAAAAATTTATATGAAAAAAGTGAAGAATTTTTAATGAAATAAAAGTATATAACACAAGAGGGACGGACAAAACGTATATACTTTTTTAATTTTTTTAATATTTTATTTTGGATAAACAAAACTATTTGAGATTTTGTTCAGTAGTGAAATATTTTACAAAAAGTTATATAAAAAATTATGAATTTTTAAAAACATAAAAGTATATAATAGAAGAGGGATGGACAATATCATATATACTTTTTTTATTTTCTTATTTTTGATTTTGATAAATAAAACTAATTGAGATGTTGGTTAGTAGTGAATTATTTTACAAAAATTTCTATAAAAAAAGTTAAAAATTTTAAAGAAATAAAATTATATAATAGAAGAGGGATGGACAATAGCATATACTCCCTCCGTCCATTTACATAGTTCACGGTTACTGTATACTTTTTTAATATTTTTATATTTTTTTATAAAGAAAATTATTTGAGATGTTGGTTATTAGTGAAATATTTTACAAAAAGTTATATAAAAAAATTTATGAATTTTTAGAGAAATAAAAGTATACTCCCTCCGTCCCAGCCCACTTAGGAAATTTTGAAATGGCACGCGAATTAAGGAATATTATTATAGTATTAGGAGAGAGAATGAGTGGAAAAAGTGTTGTGAGTGTGAAAAATTAAATAGGAGAGAGAATGAGTGGAGGGAATAGTAATTATAATGGTGTTGTGAGTATTAAAATAATGTAGGAGAGAGAATGAGTGGAGAGAATAGTGATTTAAGGTTTCCATTTTGGAAATTCTTAAGTGAAGTGGGACGCCCAAAATGAAAAATTTTCTTAAGTGAGGTGGGACGGAGGGAGTATAATAGAAGAGGGACGGATAATAGCACAAATACTTTTTTAATTTTTTATATTTTTTTTTTGGATAAAGAAAACTATATGAGATGTTGGTTAGTAGTGAATTTTTTTTACGGAAAGTTATATAAAAAATGTTAAGAATTTTTAAAGAAATAAAAGTATATAATAGAAGAGGGACGAACAATAACATATATACTTTTTTAATTTTTTTATATATTTTTTTTGATATAGAAATCTATTTGTAATGTTGGTTAGTAGTGAAATATTTTACAAAAATTTACATGAAAAAATTTAAGATTTTTAAAAAAATAAAAGTATATAATAGAAGAGGAACGGACAGAAGCATATACACTTTTTAAATTTTTTTATTTAATTTTTTTTCTAAAGAAAACTATTTGAGATGTTAATTAGTAGTGAAATATTATACAAAAAGTTATATAAAAAAATTATGAATTTTTAAAGAAATAAAAATATATAATAGAAGAGGGAAGGACAATGGCATATATATATATATATATTTTATTTTTTTATATTTTTTTTTTGGATAAATATAACTATTTGAGATGTTGGTTAGTAGTCAAATATTTTACAGCAAATTATATAAAAAAAAGTTAAAAATTTCTAAAGAAATAAAAGTATATAATAGAAAAGGAACGGACAATAGCATA
>JAFEMH010004040.1:0-92500 GCA_022495995.1 Adenophora triphylla var. japonica | reverse complement strand
TAGAGAAAAAGAAATTATACACATTTTTAATATTTTTATTTCAATAATATAATTGCAAAAATGTCAAAATTATAAAATACACATATAGCTCGGACCAATTTTCGTTCACGAAATAAACAAAAATTTTTGTTCATGACCATGAACGAATATTTACACACCACTAATTGGCATAAACCAAAATTGGTTCATCAAATTACAAAGGATGAACCAATTTTGGTTCACCACTAATCATGGTCTTAGTTCTTGGGATATATTAATAAGCGTTATTAATATTTTTTCTAAAGTTAAATTATATTTATTATTGTTTTTATATATTTTTTAATTTATTACTCTTTTTTTTTTTTAGCATGCATTATTTATTTTACTATGATTTAGTATTATTTTATAGGTTAAATTATTATTGTTATTAATAAATATTTTTACTAATTATATAGTAATCAAAAGAATATTGGTGAAAAACAAATAAAATAAGAGGTGGCATTACTTCATTGATTTTCAAGTATTCTAAGCAACATCTTCACCATTAAACATGTCACATAAACTGAATCCAATGGTCCAAATTTATCCAACAAAAACACAAATTCATCAATCTAACCCTACCCCTCCCTAAGAAGACTCCCTTCCCTTAACAACCACCCCTTCTCCCCTTCATTGTCGTCCACCCCTCATCCCTCCCCCTATTTATGAACCCAAATCTAACCCTAATCCTAATCCTAATCCTAATCCTGATACAATTCATCAATCCCCGCATCGTCTTCCTCTTTCTCTTGCATCGCCGCCATCGAGACCTCGCATCCCCATTATCTGCAATTGAAGGTTGTCCTTCGCTCCTGGTTTCAATGGTCGCCTCTAACTCACACGACCAGATTTCTACCCATGCGAAGAAGAAGATGTCGGGGCTGAGACATGATGGTTTATCCAGTCATTTGGTTGCTTGGATCCCAACCTCTTTTTCCCTTCAGGTCTTGATTTATGTTTACCCAGAATTTCGTTCAAACGACCTTCCATCGTTATGATCCAAATGTGAGTTTTTGTCCGAGAATTGAAAATATTTTTAAAGATTGAGATTTGGATTGATATTTTCTCTCAATTAAACTTTAACGCATATTTTTTTTTTGTATGATTTGGATTGATAGTTAATTAATAACCCCTTTTAAATAAGTTAACCTTGTTCGTGTGTAGGGATCTTCAGATTTATGCACCATTTAAGTTGGCGGTAGCTTATTGGCGGCAGCTGGTGGTGGCATTTGGTGATGGTGTTTGGTGATGGCGTTGGGTGATGCCTACTGCCTTTGGGCAGTCAAGGAAATAGGAAGTTGTACATGTATTTTGACATTTTTGATTTGAGAAATTGATGTAAATTAATTATTATTCGTCTCTGTTTTCCTCATTTCACAACCCTCCGTCCGTATACGATCAACGATCTCCACCACCACTGTCGGATCTGATTTGAATATAAAAGAAGTTTAGGGGAGCAAAGTGTAATTGTGAAATATCAAGGACTAATTTAAGATTTATAAAAGTGAATGGACTGATTTGTGAATAAGAAAAGTTAATGGACTGATATAAATTGATTGACATTATAATTTGTTTTTGATAAAAATATTTAGGATATATATATATATATATATATATATATACTTAAAATATATTAATATATATTTTTAAATTTATATGTAAATTTTTAAATATAAAATACCAATTTAGCGACGAACATATCTGTCGAGAAATCCCTTAATTTTGGCATATAAAAAAACAAATAGATATTGAAATTTTTTAATAAATATAGCGACGGAATAATCCATCGATAATACATCACTAAAATGGTTCAAAAATAAAATGACCATTTAAACAGAGACGAAAAATCCGTCGCTAATCCGTCGGTATATGCTTTGAATTGGTCGATTATTTTACGAAATTGCCATTGGATTTTAAAACAACAACGACGGAATTATTCGTCGATAAGGCATATTGAGAACCGTCGGTATTCCGTCGTAAAAATTTACCGACGCACGTTTTAACATTGAATTTTAAACGTAGAAAATTCGTCGCTAAATAAATTTAGTGACGGATTTCTAATGATTACCGACGGAGATATCCGTCAGTATCTGCCTGTTTTCTTGTAGTGCCTCATTGTGTTTTTCCTCTTCGCCCCAATTTTCTCTCTCATACACACACACGCACCATATTTGCTCTCTCTATCTCTAACCTAAATTGCAGAACTAATGGAGCCATAAAACCCAATCCGTGAGGAAGATGTTATGGATGTACAACCAATTTCTATGGCAATGCCCGAAGGGCATCAATCTGAACAAGAAATTCTACCTCTCACTCCTGTCACTGTTCCATAACCATCCGAACAGATACCTACTAAACCCTCATCAATGGAGGCACATCCTCCAACTGAACCTATTTCCATGGAACCTACCTATGTCTCATCTCCAACAAAAGCTCCCACTCTTCCACAATCTTCCATTCCACCAACTGGTGAAAACTCTCCTCATTTAGGCTCTATTTCGACTGTTGCTACCTCAACTTCAAAGAAACTGAAGGTACCACCCTCCATCTCAAAGGGGAAGGCTGCCAAAACCAAATCCTCACCACCTAAAAAGGTGAGGAGGTCCCACAGAGTCAGAAAGCTCTCAGAAGCTGACAAAATCGAACACCAGAAATTACCTGGTGGGAAACCCTCAACAGCCATCACTTGGGATGAAGATGAAGAATAAGAGGATGACTCCCAGTTCAAATTGGTTCGAAGGTCTAGGGCACAGAAGGATATTCCTCCTCAAGCTGACAAAGAACAGGATCCCCTAGCCAACTTGCTGATAGAACTGAAAGGAAAGAAAAAGGTTGCAAAAACGGAGCCTGTTCAAAGTGTGAAAGAAGGTAATTCCGGTGAAGAAAGTGATGATACAGCTGATGATGAGAACTTCAAGCTTTGGCCTGAGGAGCTTGAGCAAGAAAAAGAAGATCAAGCTGCAAATGGGGAGACTGTTGTTGAAGAAAGGGAGACCTCTCCCCCAAAGGATGTGATATCAGATGTGCACACATCCAAACGCACATTCTCTAGACTGACACCTAAGAAGGGTAATCCTATTTCTCTCTCCTCATCTATTGTTTTAACCCCAATCTCCCCTAAATTTTTATTTTTAAATGCCTCTGAAAGGCATGAACAAATTTTTAATTAGGTATTGATTAGAGAGATGAAGTTAGAGTGAGTGAGCTTGAACTGTTAAAGGAGGCCAAAACCCTCCTAGGCCCAAAGCAGAGGTTTGTTGATATGCCAATGGGGAATGCTCAACTGGAAGCCCTAGATCCAGAAATTGTTGTAGCTGATGCCATCTCCACAGCTTTCAAGGCTTAATTACTTGCCTCCCAGATTCATGCAGAAAATCTCAAGGCTTTAAAGGTGAATCTCCAGAAATGAAAAACTACAATTTCTAGTCAAAAGGGGGGGGGGAAGAAGAAGAGGGTGATGCTGATGCTGATGTGTTTGCTGCTGCTGCTGCTAATGCTATTGAATGGGGTAGCTGGTAAGATTTTTGAACTCGAAGAGGGTGATGCTGATTCTGATGTGTTTGTTGCTGCTGCTAATGCTACTGACTGGGGTAGCTGGGAAGATGTTTGAACTTAGGGCGAGTTCAAGTTATTTTATGATGTGATTAAACTCTAAACTGTTTTGATTTGTTTAATTGTTAGGATTTATTTGTCTTGAAACTAAGTTGGTTTGTAATCTCCTATAAATATTTGCTGGGTGTTACTTTACTTTAGTTTGTTAAACTGTAATTTTTTGTACTGACTGAGGTCTATGCAATTTTTTATGTGAATGTGTTTACACATCCATTTCAGGGGGAGATTTGAAAACTGACAAACTTGGTTAGTTGATCCATAATTGCTAAATCTTTGTTTTGACTAGAAAGTCCAAAATAGGGGGAGATTGAAAGAGTAAGATTTTAGAGAATATTAACTTCCCTAATTTGCATACAATTAGTAGGTTTGGTAAGTGGATTTTATGACTTTCTTATCAAAGATTTATATTCCTATTTGAAAAAGGACATTGTTAAATAAGTACATATCAATTATTTATGTAAATATATTTAGACTAAGACTAATATTCTAACAAATATCTTTTCCTGTGAGTGTCAATCTTATGTTTCCTTGTAGGAGTTGGATTGCATCAAATAAGGAAGATTTTGACTGATTTGAAGACATTCTCAAAGGTGCATATAAATACAAGACATCGACACATTAAGAAGTCACGGATTGAAAATTCTTTGGAAGAGAAAGTATTTGGTTCTTCACGGATTCAAGACATTTATTTAGGTTGTGAGTGAGGTTGTGACATACATCCGAACTCACATCTAATTTTCATACGAGTTCTTTGTTCTACTTCTGTTTAGAATATGTTCTCCATGGAAAAGGAAGAGTATTCTTAGTTTAGAAGGTGGTTAGAACTTGCTTTAGTATTTTAATCTTTTTGTTTCATTTATTCGTATTTTCTTATGTAAACGAATCTTTAATAGTGAAATTTTTTTTTGGGTTTAAAGTCTTGAACACCCCCGCAATGCAATTATCAATTGGGGGAAGATGAGATTTATGGGGCGGAGAGGAGAAAGGGGGAAAATAAACGTGGAAATGATTTAAGTTAGGGGTGAGGACGGATTAGGCGGTGGAGTGGAGATGAACAAGAAATGGAAAGGGAAGGGGTATTAGAGTTTCCTTTTTTTTTTTTTTTTTTTTAAAGCTTTTAAAAGTCTCTTCTTTTTTTTTTCCCCTAAAAATAGTACATGGGTATGCACGTACTTATTTAACTATTTAACCTACTTATTTAACGGCAGAAAATGAACGATAAAACGATAATTTTTACCCCTAAAAATGGTTACATGGATATGCACGTACATATTTAACGGCAGAAAATGAACGATATTGTCAATAGTAACGTCTGATATACATAAAAATTAATTGAGGTATTTTCAATACAAAAAAAAAAAAGTTATTGTTGTATTGAAAGATAAGTGGCCCATATTGTAGTATTAAATGATGAATGGCCCACGATTGAAAAAAATGGTGAAGAATCAACATAAGCTTTAAATGAAGATGACAATTCCAACCGATGGATGGATGGTGACGAGTTCGAGATCCATTATTTGATTTCTCCAAGTCGTTGGAAGAATCAACACAAGCTTTAAATGAAGAATCAACGATGCTGAAACCTCTGCACAATGGGCCGCTCACTTGTATTGTACAGAGATTTCAGCATCGTTGAGTTTTGAAGCTGGGCGGTCGCCTATTCTATCTGGGCGGTCGATCACTTGTACAGACGCTTTTGTGTTGTTGAGAAAAGGAGCTGAGCGGTCGCTGTATAACATTATCTTCACACCTATCTTCATTTTGAATAAAGAAAAAAGAGAGAGAAGAGAAAATAAATGAATGATAAGCATTAAAAGTAGATGTTTACCAAGAAAGGTCACTCGACCTTTTGACTTTCGAAAATGCAATTTTAGTATCTTTAAATTTTGGAAAAATACACCAAATGTTATTTTTGTCTATTTTGAGCCATTTATTTTAGTTAAGATTCAAAATGTGATATCATTTTAGCATAATTTTTTTCCCAATCAATTTCGAAACCAATGTATGTATGTATATAGTATTATATCTTATATATATATATATATATATATATATATATATATATATATATATATATATATATATATATATGGCGAAAAGGGCAATGCCCCCTAAATTTTATTAAAAATAAAAATTCAAAAGTACAATAAATAAAGAAAGACAGAAAATAAAATAAAGAAAAGGTTAATCGAATCGCCTTTTAGGATTCCAAAGCCTTTTAGGCATGATGTTTTTTGTTTTAGCTTTCGCTCCAGATTTTCCTCATTTCCCTTTAACCTTTTGAAATCCATCTTCTTCATCGTAATAGTCTTCAAAATTATCGCTGTCAGCCATTGGAGCACTCGGATCAACATGAACACCGCCAACAATACCCCCATAAGTGCGAGCATCATGATAAGCCGAAGGAGAATTATCAGAAAGACCGCCTTCAGGTTCTGAATCACATTTTTCCCGAAGAATAAGAGCATCTTTTAGATTTTTTGGGTTTATAAATTCGGGATTAAAATATTTAGGATTTGGCATACGAGCAGTAGAGGAACGTAAGTTAGGGGCTGAGGAAGCTTGAATATATATATATATATATATATATATATATACACTCCCTCCGTTCCAATATAAAAGAGATTAACTTTCTCTTTGGGTGTCCCGATATAAAAGAGACTTACCCAAAATAGACAATGAGATCCATTTATCATACTCACAATAAAAACTCCCTACCCCACTTTCACATTTAGTCTCTTTTATATTTAGTACTTACCATATATAGGTGTAAGTAAACACAAAGGCAAAAGTAATGATAGAGAGAAAGAGGAAAAATTGAGAAATATAATGTGGTTTATTGGAGGAAAAGGGTCAACTTCTGGGTTCTCATCTTCTTCAACTGCTGAGCAAGTTACTCACGGAATTGATGGATCTCTCCTCACTGCCATTGTTACAGGTCCTTATTCTTACTACAAACTAGCTTACTTAATTCTTCTGAATATTTTTCCTTCATTATCTTTACACTACCATTGTCAAAACTCTTATTGTATTAATATTTATTCAATCATATATAGATCTGTACAACAAAGTAATTCTTCGATTGATCGCAGATTATTTTGGGAGTAAAGTTTTGTTATTGTTATCGTATTGATTGATCAAGAGCAAAATTTGAAAAAAATAATAATAATCGGACATTCATTTTGAAACAGAGTGAGTACATACCAATATTTATAGCTCGATTTTGAGACCTCTAGTCAAGCTAGAAATGTTTTATATGTTGATCTACGATGTTAACTTATTAAGTAATGTTGTTAATTAGGAGCTTCAAGTGGTATTGGAGAGGAGACTGCAAGGGTTCTTGCTCTGCGAGGAGTTCATGTTATTATGGCAGTAAGAAATGTTGATGCTGGCAGCAAAGTCAAACAAAATATACTCAAGGAAGTTGCCACAGCAAATATTGATGTAATGGAGTTGGATCTCAGCTCATTGGTTTCTGTTAGAAAATTTGCTTTGGAATTCATTTCCATGGGTATTCCTCTAAATATCCTCATGTAAGTTTAATCAATTTTGTTTTTGGTACAAATTTTATTTTAAAATGTGATATTTATTTTGAAACGAAAAAAAAAAGGAGTTTTTATCAAAAACTACCTCAAAAGATGCTATTTACAAAAAAACAAAACTTGTAAGATGTGATATTACAAAAATCTACTTATTTTTTGCCTTTTTATTTTTTTAAAGAGTATTTTGTGCTTGATTTTTTGGTTAAAACAACTGATAAATTTATTTATCAGTTGTTTATAACCGATAAATTCATTTATCAATTTTTAATAAGTATTTTGTGCTTGATTTTTTTGTTTAACAACCGATAAATGCGTTATCAGTTGTTTATAACTGATAAATTCATTTATCAGTTTTAAAGAGTAATTTGTGCTTGTTTTTTTTGTTAAAACAACTGATAAATGAATTTATCAGTTTTTATAACTGATAAATAAAAGCTAATAAATGCATTTCTCAATTTTTATCCATCTTTCATAAGTAATTTTTGGTAAATGCCCCAAAAAAATTTACTCTTGTTATTATGGTGAGGGAATACTTTATTAATGTATGACATTTAGGGGTCCAATGCAATTTAGTTTATTTATTTTTTGCACTTTTAGAAAAGAGTTCATCATTTTGCATTTTTTGCTATCAAATTTTAAAATTTAATATTTTATTGCAATTTGGTGTTACAACCGATGGAATGTTGATGAAAATTTAAATAGATTCTTTGAAAATTGTAACTAACTCGTGAAAAAAACAATATTTGTAACTAACTCTCAAATATATGTAAAACTAAGGAAACCAAATAGCGATACTCCCTCCGTCCCGGGGGCGGACCAAGGGTCAAAATGAGGGGGTTCACAAATTATATTACTCAAAAACTTCAAAAAATTAATTGTTTTCTACGTGACTGCCTACATCGATTACAACAAGCAAACAACACACTTTGTCCCTTCCGCATTTTCATACTATGAAAATGGTTAATTACATCAACATTTGTAACCCTTCAAAACAATTCTTTTTCAACAAAATACACAAGACAATCATTGAAAACCCTAAATTAATCAGTAATATGAACCCTAAATTAATCAACAATAAAAGCCTAAATTGAAATCCCCAAAATTAAAACATACTAGTAGCGGTGATTAAGATCGGAGGTGGAGGTGAAGATAGACCGGTGGAGGCGGAGGTCGTTGGCCGTGGGTGTCCAGTGAACCGGCGGAGTTGGGTGGCGACCGGCGAATGCGATTCGTAAGTCGCTTTTATTTTTTCATCTCTTTCGTTTTTTTTTTCGCTCCTTTCTGTCTTTGTCTTTTTTTTTTTTTTAAAGTGTCTTCTGTTCTTTTTTTAAGCGTCGTGCTTATGTTTTGCCAAGGGGTTGGGTTGAGCTGGTAAGTGTGGGTGCACCTAGTAATAATCATCTTTTTTATTCTTTTTTTTACCCATCAACAAAAATTTTTGGGGTTCACAGCCACCCTGTTGTCCTTCCTGTGTCCGCCCTTGCTACGTTCCAAAATGATATTTTCACTTTTATTGTCGTTAACACGAAGGTATTATTTTTTAGCAATAATTTTAGGTTAATTTAATTATTCTAATGAAACTTAAATTTGTTATCGATGTACCGTTATAAATACTATCATTAACAATTTTCAGATATTCATCTTGAAAATCAAATCAAAAAACCTACACGTTAATGACAAATAAAGTCAAAAGATAATTATGGGATAGGGGGGCCATTTTGTTTACTGTTAAGAGTTGATTTTGTGTTTGTTTTGGAAGTAATAATGCAGGGGTACTCATCATTCATAAACATATGCTCTCCCAAGACAACATAGAAATGAACTTCGCCACTAATCATATAGGTATATATTTACTTATGTCACACTCGATTTGTTTGTAAAATTAGCAAATTAAGCTTGTACTTCAAAAAAAAAAAAAATTCCTTTCGCAAGGAAATTTCGATGTTGATATATATATATATATGTGTGTGTGCATTACTTGATCGTTCTTCAGGTCATTTTCTTTTGACGAATCTTTTGTTAGAGACCATGAAAACAACAGCTTTTCAAAGCGGAGTCGAAGGAAGAATTATAAATGTATCATCAATGGGTCATCAGCACGTCGTTGACCTACCGCTTGACAAAATTAATGATAATTCACGGTAAATATATCTAACACGTATTTACGCAATTAATTTGTTATATTCAGATATTTTTTTTCAGGTCTAGGGTGTATTGTACCGTAGATTTTCGAGACATCTGTTTATTGATCAAATGAATTTTTATTTTTTTTAACTTATGATTGTTAATTTACTTGACAGAGTGTATATGAAGTATCCAATGTCAAAGCTTGCGAACGTATTGCATGCTAATGAACTTGCAAGGCGTTTGAAGGTAATCTTTGCTGTGCTCATAATGGTCATCTTTCTCCTTTTCAAGACCTTAATTCAATGAATTTAAAGAGTTTGTGATGGCAAAGTTTAAAATGTTACTCTCTCCGTCCAATAACAACTGAAACCAAAACTGAATGAGAGTGAATTAAGATAAAGTAGTCCTCCATCTAAATGTGTAAAAAAAATATTCAATTTTGCTCTTGATAAAGAGCCAATTTGAAAAAAAAATCGACGTTCATTTAATGACTGAGGGAGGGAGTGTAATATTGATAATAGAGAATGTGATAAAAAGTAAAGCAGAAGAAGAGTTGCTTGAGACACTTGTTTTTTTTCTTCTTTTTTTTTTAGATTTATCGAATTAGTTATATTATGTGAAAAACATGATTTTAGCAGGAAAATATTTAGGAACTTTGATCAAAATCTATCTCAAAAATATGCTATTTTCAAAAAACATGTAAGTTGTGATATTACAAAAAACTATTTTTTTTTAATAATATTTTTTTTAATTTTTTAATATTTTGTTTGCCTTTTCATTTAAAATAACTAATAAAGGCATTTATCAGTTTTTTCAATAGTATTTTGTTCTTGTTTTTTTTTTGTTAAACAATTGTTAGATAAATACATTTATCAGTTGTTTTTACTAATAAAAGCATTTATCAGTTATTTGACAGATAAACACAATTTTTTTTTTAAAAAGTAGTCTTTTGTAATATTTAAAGAGGTTTTTGTAATATCCAACTTGTGTGATCATCCCCAGTCCCATCAACGGGGATCGTCCCCGCTCCTGCTCTAGGGAGCAAAGCATTCCTATCTTCAGCCTCCTTCTCCCGACTGGCCCTACATTGACAGCTCCATGTGCCTTCTTGTTCCTCCTCCTGTCACCAAGGTCGACAATTCTGTTCATCTTGGCTTCTTGCTCGGGAGTAAGGAATGCACGACCAAAAGAAACAGTTAGCAAAGGAGTATGCAAGCAAAATGATAGAAAAATTACAGAAAAATCTAAAAGTACTTAACCGCCATAGTGGAATAGGCCTCTGCGCAGTGACCCGATTTCTTTTTGCAGAAGTGAAATTGGGATTCAAACCTCTCCCTCTCATGTATCACCCAATCTGGGTACCTAAGATTACGGATGATTGGCACAAAAGGGGCTATCTCCCCATCTCCTCCTAACATCATTACAGTCTGAATGAAGAAATCCTTATCCGATCAAGGGTGGCCCAACTTATAGTGCTTTTTCAAGCTACCAGTGTCAACCTAAGAGTAAGCTCCCTGCTCCACTCTGAGACCCAATAATCCTCCTCTTTCATAGGCGGCATGTTGACCCGGGCAAAGGAAACTCCCATCCCTTCCTGCTCTTCTCCAATATCATATGGATATTCCACCATGACACCTTGTCGGGCAAATTGATAATCAATTTTGGGGCCTTAGCTTTTGTCGGGGTACTTGTTCCAAAGGTCTTCTCATACATAACGACCTTAAAGAACCTCATAAAGGCGTGCATTCAAGGCTCATATCCCACAAACCTGCTCACCATGGCAAAGCAGACTAGAACCCTCAATGTATTGGCACCCAACTACATAGGAACATCTGCCATACACTCCAAGAACTCACATATGAAGGGATCTAGAGGAAGGCGTAGACCGACCTCGAACTGACCGTAGTAAAAGGCCACGTTGGTTTTGTTCAAGCCCCATTGTATCCATGACTTGGCTTTCCTTTGTCTCCCAGTGAAGTGGGTAAGGTGGAAGTCATCACGAGAGACCTCAAAGAAGTCGTGCAGAATTTTGATACAGGACCCTGCATTCTTCATTCCTATTGCCAGCTTGGGGGCCACATATCCCCTCTCATTGCTACCTGGGACCACGGTTGAGCAGACTTTGTCCACTATATTGCCAGAGGAAGAGCTTGATGATGAAGAGGTAGAAGTCTGTTGAGCTGCCATATCTACAGAAGACACAAAAACAGGGGAATCAAACCTAGTTGAAGTATGTTCCAAGTTATCTAGGGACGACCTAGATTCCCCTAGGAAGGCTAAACTCTCTTTAGGGAAGGGGGTTTATTGGACTTAATGTAGAAGATTATGAGGTGGTCTATCAGTTTATTGAAGAGACGGAAACGAATAATTCGTAGACCATCCGCCTCCAAATCCCCCATACTCTCACCAGCTGGAAACCCTACCTCTCCATAGAACAAGCTCCACATATCTAAGATGGTGATACACTACTCTCTAGTCAACTCCCTCCATATACCCTCTAACCTCTTATAAATCCTAAGGTTTGTGTAGTCATAGCCATACCTAATACCTAGCTCGAAGCCAAAGGTTCTAGCCATGGCGCAATAAAAAAAAGGGAAACTTGAAATTAAACCTAGAACAGAGTAATTGATGGGTACCTTGATGATTTGGGGAAAGGTGGAGTTCGACGACAAAACGAAATGCTTGATTACGCCGGAAAATCGAATTCCTTGCTTTTCTTCTTGCTGGGTGTTTAAGAGCTTAAGGATGGAAAAGTTTGAAAAAGAATGAAATCCTTCCTTATATACGCCTCCATATTCTTACCTAAATTGGAAGGGGTGGGGGACATAATTGTTCCGTTGACAGAATAAATGTTCCACAACGGTTCCCAAGGCAGTTGTCTAATCACCAGAACTATCCCATTATGACGAGAATTATGACACATTAAACAGCGCATCCAACCGCTGAAAGTCAATTATCAAGAGCAACCTAGCTCATTGTTCAACCATCCTTGGTCCTGACCTAGCTTCGTCCGACATACGATCATCTACTTGTACAATCTCTGCCTGGCAAAGGACGAAGTTAGGTCGACCTTGAATACCCAGGCGACCTCGACCTACAGAAACATGTGTCTATCTACGACTCAATCTTTAACCGTCTCCTACAATTACGGAGATTGTTACGCCTACATTATCTCAACGATTTAAGGGATTCCTTATTATCCTATGGAGTTCCTATATATACCAGACACATACAACGTAAAAAGGTAATGTCTTCTTGGCTATTTTGAGATTACGTCATTTCATTACAGTTTATATCACCATATAACTCGACATCTCATCATCACGACGAAGGGTCTTAGCCGGAGACCACCTCAACTAGTCGTTTGTTCGTGGTTTCAGGTCATAGTTGCTAGAGATCTACCTATCGCTGGACTAAGACTGATCTAGATCGTTTCCTACGTCATTATTAACGTTACCCTCCTTTTATCTCCTGGGCTCCTTTATCCATATATTGATAAGCTTTCAAATTCAAAATACGCTACTTAAATCAGATTTTACTCTTACCGATTTGAGATTTCACCAATTTGAGAATTTAAATAATACTTTGATCATCTTTATCTAAATCCTTAATTAAAGAAAATATTTAATATGATTCCCTTAATTGGTTATATTTGGTTAAATTAAATCTATTGCTCTACAAATTTGTCCTTTGATTTGGCTATTTATATATATAGGAAGAAGGGGTGGACATAACTGCTAATTCGCTTCATCCTGGGGTAATCCATACACAAATTTTCCGTTTCAAGGGTTTTCTCAACTGTAATTCGCCTCCTTATTATTTTATTCCCTTTCTATTTTCTTCTTATTTTTTATGTCCTTAATTATTATTAAAAACTGAATATGGTTTTTTGGTAAATTTTTATTTTGTGCAGATGCTTACAATACAATGGGCAAATACCTGATGAAAAACGTTAAGCAGGTATATAAGTATCATTTTACTAACAATAATCATGATGTTTGTTTTATATAGAGTCGTATTGACAAGTCAAACTCGATATTTTCATGATTTTGTTGCAGGGAGCCGCAACTACATGCTATGTGGCCTTGCATCCGCAAGTAAAAGGCGTGAGCGGGGAGTATTTTGAAGATTGTAATAAGAGCAAAGCGAATGCTTTGGCTGGAGATACAATATTAGCAAAAGAGCTTTGGGATTTCAGTATGAGCTTGATTCAACATCCCAAACCTTAAAACTACAGTATTAATTCCTCAATAATGTCATAATTCTTTAAATAATTACTCCTTCCACCCCAAAATGATATTTAAACTTTATTGCCGTTATTATGAATGAATTTTAGACAATAATTTTAGTTTGATTTAATTATATAAATGAAAATTTAATACTTGTTATATACACCATCAACAATATTATAAATAACAAGTTTTATATTTTTATTAGATTAATTAAATCAATCTAAAATTATTACACAAAATTTATCGTAATAACGGCAAAAAAATAGTAAGACCATTTTGGGGCTGACTATCTATTTGTGTACTTTATGTATTGATTTATATTATGATTTGCACTTTACCTGAATATGTGTATAATTATACCTTTAAACTCTGGTCTAAAGAGTTGATGAAAAAATCAAAATATTGTTTTTTAAATTTTTATTTACCAAAATAACACCCAAAAAATCTTATTTACCAAAATAAGACTTTTTTTTTTAAATCCGGAATTCCAATTTCCGGATTTAAACTAAATCTGGCACTCCATTTTCCGATTTTAAATTATTATTTTTTTTGTAAATCCGGCATTGATAATTCCGGTTTTAAAAATATTTTTTTTTTTGTAAATCCGGCATTGTATTTCCGGTTTTAAAATTAATTAATTAATTTTTTTTTGTAAATCCGGAATTGTAAATTCCGATTTTAAAATTATTTTTTTTTTTTTTTGTCGAATCTCAGAAGAGGAATAAGAAATAAGAAAAAATAAGAAAAATTGGATTAACTAATTATGGAACATACTAAAATATGGAGCATACTAAAATGACTTTTTTTAACGTGTGAGATATGTACACGTGATTTTCGGCTAATTTTCAGCTATTAAAATAATATATTTTTCTTAATTAGTTATCTAAATAAATGATTTCTAAATAAGATTAACTAATCATGGAACATACTAAAAATATGGTACTAATAATAGTCATAAATACCATATATAGAGTACTAAGAACAATATTACAAATAAAAATAAAATCAAAAGTTACTTTATAAACAAATAAACTATATAGGTCTTTAAATATTTATTTTTTATTTTCTGACTTCCTGCATGATACAATTTATTTTATTAAGCATTATTTTTTTTATTTTTTTTTCTTTTTTTTTAATGAAGGGGATCAACACATTTCACCGCTCCCCCCTTGATGCACTTCACAGAGGCGCCTAGCTATGCTAGGGAGGGCAATGTCATTCCCTCTAACCACTGGTGGGGGAATCGAACCCATGACCTTCAGGTTGAAAGCCATGAACTCTAACCATCAGGCTAAGACTCCGCGTGCTTTATTAAGCATTATTGAACATAATAGGAATGGTAATAAGAACAATATTACAAATAAAAATAAAATCAAAAGTTACTGTATAAAAAAATTTATTTTAAGTGTAACATGATTTTAGTCACAAAATTTTTATTTTTATTTTGATATTTGATACATTTTGCATTGTAATTCATATTTTATCCACTGCACGCAAGCATCATTGTATAATATTACAAAGAAAAATAAAATCAATAGTTATTTTGAAAAAAAATGTCATTTTAAATGTAATATGAGTTTAATGACAACAATGTCAACGATGCAAATGTACAGCACATAAAAGTTATTTATCAAAAGTAAAAAAATATTAAAAATATATTAACAATCCTTCAATATAATTATAATATTACAACTCAATGTACAACTCCATATTTTTAGTATGTTCCATAATTAGTTAATCTTATTTAGAAACCGTTTATTTAGATAACCAATTAAGAAAGATATATTATTTTAATAGCTGAAAATTAGCCAAAAATCACGTTTACATATCTCACACGTTAAAAAAAGTCATTTTAGGTATGCTCCATATTTTTAGTATGTTCCATAATTAGTTAATCCAATTTTTCTTATTTCTTATTCCTTTTTCTGAGATTCGACAAAAAAAAATAATTAATTTTAAAACCGGAATTCACAATTCCGGATTTACAAAAAAAAAAGAAAATTAATTAATTTTAAAACCGGAATTTACAATGCCGGATTTAAAAAAAAATAATAATAATAATTTTAAAACCGGAATTTGCAATGCCGGATTTATAAAAAAAAAATTTAAAACCGGAAAACGGAGTGCCGGATTTAAAAAAAAAAGTGTCATTTTGATAAATAAGTTTTTTTGGGTGTTATTTTGGTAAATAAATATTTAAAAAACAATATTTTGGTTTTTTCATCCTAAAGAGTTGATGGGCCTTTGGCTCAATAGCATAGTTCCTTGTCATTGGCAAAAGTTTGATACCTCTCCCTAAGTTAGGTTGTATTTGAAATATTGTAATTTGGTAAAAAAAAAAAAAAATTGGTTTGAGAGTATGAAACTACAGGTCTCTTAAACTTTTTACGGCCACTAATAATTGTTTTGTTTTGTTTCTATTTTTTTTTTTTTTTTTTTTTTTTTTGATTACCTGGGTTCTCCAGCCTTCACGGATCAATCCCGACCACTGCGCACGGCCTCGCATGCGCCCACGGCCTGCGCAAAGACTCTTATACTCCCTGGCCCCAAGGAGCCTCTAAGCGACCCTGAAACTCAAGATAGGAATTAAACCACATTGATTCCCCTTGGGGGGAATTGAACCGGTGACCTTCCCTTCGGGAAGTCACCCAAGATACCATTGGGACAAAGCCACTTAGGTTGTTTTGTTTCTATTTTGATTACATTAAGAAGAGTATTAGAAACCCATTATCTAGAAAGTTCAAAGTTAACAACTAAAGCAAGAAAAGTAATGGTGAACTGCCAGGTTTTTAATATGCGAAAGTCAATTACCTATGCAATTGAACTTCCTTCATGCAAGCAATTGTATTACTTTATCATACGTAGTTGAGATATCAATTTCTGCTGGCCATTTTCTCATAGAAAATCTCACTGTCAATTGGCCATCCTCCGTTCTCCTCGATAACAAGTTATCGTAACAGCATGCAAGCTCTCTCGGCCTGGTATAGGAGAAGTTTCTGGAGCAAACTCCAAGTTCCTTCTTGTTAGATGATCCGAACCTTTAAGGTTGATGACGCCAATGATTTTGGGGTCTGAATAGTTGATAGAATATCTGACAGGATATATTGAAATGTACCTAGAACACAACAAAGAGAAGCACCGTTAAAATCAAAGTCGGATGTTAATCCAACTCAGGCTCGGGTGTGAGGATAAGATATTTAGATGGATATAATAACCTGAGAATAAAACCTTGGAATGTCTTAGGGCGTGTGTCTGTTTGTTTAGGGTTTAGACAATAACTTACAATGTCAATTTTGCACTTACCTTGTCCAAGGGGACAAAAGTCTTCTATTTATAGGTGATGGAGAGCTGCTTGTTGAGGTAAGCCATGAGGTCAGCCCTAAAAAACATCTTAGTCTTTGACCAAGTACACGTGTCCGCATAGGATTGACTCTGTCAGTAAAGTTAGATTCACTTGCAGAGGGGATGTCGTTGATGTAGACATGAGCCGTGTATCTGGCGCAACGCATTAAATGAGATAATAGGCGCCTGAGCCATGCATTCAATGCGATGGGAATAAGCCGGTTACTGTAATGTCAGAGCCAGTAAGTAAACTTGCTCAATAAGATTTGGTCACAATCGGGAGTCTGGTGAGATAATCGGGAGTCTGGTATGAGACCGCGGTCAACAACTTGGGCGCGATCAAGGATATTTGTCGCAGGCACGGATGGGACGGTCATAACTCCCTCGGTCACCTGGCTGACGATCTGGATCCCTTCGATCTTTGACTGGGATGGTACGAGAGGAACGCGGTCTTGACCTTGAGGGTCTATCTGTCCGCGGTCTTGACTCTGGCGGTCTAGGGTATGCCACATCATACTGGGCCTTTGGACCAGACCGAGCTGTCCCGGTCTAGCTGGTCCGGGCTCATCAGTGGCCCCTAGCTCCAAGTGAGTGATTATTTATGGTCTGAGCGAGGAGCTACTTGTAAAGCTCAGTTTGTCAGATCGCCTTTAGGCAGGCACCAATGTTGGCATTTTTCAGTGGTTTTGCTCTACCTCCCGTGCAAATAGGCACATGTGAGAGGCACGTGAGAAAGCTTGTAGAAGCTTTATCGCTCTGCCTCCCGGTTAAACTGGTGGGGCCCTTGGCAGGTGAAGAGACAGCGCGTGACAGGTACGGAGGGTACATGTCAACCACCCAAGAGGCGCCATAAATGCCAACCGCTCAAAATTCGAACAATCAAACGTTTGGCGCCGTTTCGAGATTCGAGTGAAACAGTTTGAGGGATAATTATTGTGGGTTAACCCGTATGGGTAGGCCTATAAATACAAAACCCTTCAACCCTCAAACCCTTTTATCACCCTCAAGCTTTCAAATTTTCCTTAGAGAGAGAAAAGTCTTGTTGTTCTTGCGTTGCGTTTTCTTCCTGCGAATCCTTCTTCGTAAGTAATTTTGTGTTTTAAACTCTTTCTCCATCTCTATTTCTGTCTTTTCTGGACTCGATGACGACCCGTGAGTTTGGTTCGGCTCATCCCGTAAAATTAGGAGATGGAACCACTCCAAATCTCT
The DNA here is from genome assembly GCA_022495995.1 of Adenophora triphylla var. japonica. Classification (NCBI taxonomy): domain Eukaryota; kingdom Viridiplantae; phylum Streptophyta; class Magnoliopsida; order Asterales; family Campanulaceae; genus Adenophora; species Adenophora triphylla. Next base: position 74,418 of record JAFEMH010004040.1, on the reverse strand, counting down.
TTGTTGTTTGTAAACAGTCAGGGGGAATCTATAGGAAGGTTGCCCACACTTGGGTTAGGCTATCCATGGAGTTTTTACAGTATTTCTGTGAGAAATATCAATGGGGGCCTTTTGTCCCACCCCGATTGTGGGAGGCCAAGACGAAATTGGTTGTGAACGGTGATATGGTAGGGTTGGGGGATACCAATGGTTTAAGAAATTTTGTCATGGGGTTTCTGTGTAGGTTTCCCCGAGAGAGAGACTAGGCTTTGAACGCCGTTGAATTGGTGAGGAGAGCCATTCATAACCCTAGAGTGAGAACTGACTGGGAGAAAGTTGCCCTCATGGATCTTGACCAAATGAATAAGTACCAGTGCCTGGGCGCAGAAGATTTGGGTGCTCCCCTAGACTTTGAACCTTTGAACACCGTTTTTCCCGAACGTCAGACCGAGGCCCCTGATGTGCCTGTAGTGGACCTGAGTAGTAGTGATAACGGTGATGAAATGGAGGGTGGCCGGAGGCAGAGAGGATGAAGCTGAGGTGGAACCCTCCAAGGGGTCATCTACCAGTCTCTTTGGCTCTCAGAGCGCGGAGACGGTGGAAGATGACCGTGAGGAGGAAGACCGCATGGCTGTGGGCACGGAGGTGGCCCCTACTGACTGGGAGTCAGAAATATATACCACTTACAATGTTGACCCCAAGCAATTTCGTGTCCGCCCTCTTCGGGAAGTGGAGACGAAGAAAGGAAAGCTGAGACAGGAGATGGTAGCTGATGTCCGCGGGGATAATAAGGCATGTATTTTCTATGGGATCCAGTTCGAGAATGGACTGAGACTTCCCCTTGATCCCTTTATTAACCGCTTTCTCAATTTCAACCGTTGTCTCCCCATGCACCTGACCCCCAACGCCATTAGAGCCTTAGTCTCTTTTATAGCTATCTGCAGGCTTTTTGGTTTTGAACCCACCCTTAACGGGCTGTATGCCTTCTATCAGAATCAAATAACCAATGTCAACCTTGGTCTAAAAGAAAAGAACAATTCTGCCCAGACCTTCTTTGCCCCTACGAACAAATTTGACCAATGAAACCAGAGGAACATCTTGGTCATAGAGTCTAGGTTTGGGTGGTCCTTCTCAAAACATTCCAGTCCTGTTCGTGTTAGGATTGCTGCTACCTCTTATCCTAACCCAGTTGCCTCCGAGTATCTCCAAGTTGCTCTAGCCCTCTACCTGGCCAAATTTGTGACCGAGAAAGAGCAACCTGTTTTTGATGTGAGCGCGCTCATAAATAATGAGCCGCTGCTGATTTATACTGGGGTGGCCCCCCAGAGGGAAGGTCTCTATTATACCCCTAGAGTAACCATTGGGCCCCAGTAGGTGCCGCCCCGTTGAGACCGTGTGAGGTGGGCGCCTGGGCACCAGCAGCTGCATACGCCAGAACCGTTTTTAGGCTAAACACGTGCCTAAAAGGTGTGTAACTGCCGCAAGGAATTCAAAGGGCCATGTAACTGCCTTGAGCTAATTGATTGAGCCAATTTATTTCAATAATGACATTGATTAAGAAAATTAAAACATTGTTTTAATTTTCGGACAGTTTTAATCTCATTGGCTAATATACAAAGGCAAGAACACACCAATTGAAAAACACAGTTTCCAGAATCTCTAAACTTCATTTTGCAGCATATTGATAATCTTTCTTTGGTCTCCTGCATTGCATCCGTGGTGATATTGTCCAAGCATCTGACTTCAGTTCGCCGGAGGTTCTATTGTGCAGCAACCATTCGGTCAATCCGTTTCATCCTGGGAGGCAATCGTCCCGTTCAATCTCAATCACAACGTGGTGAGGGAGCGAAATTTGTCTTAAGGAGAGTGTGATTTCACACGACTCGGACATCTTCGACAAATCTGTTTACTTCTCTTTTCTTTGCTATTTCTGTTTTAAAAGTGTTATGTAATTTTCATTTGTTTTTGTAATAGTTATTCCAACAATTTTTTGGTATTTGCTTTAACAGATTTGGTGTCCCAAGCTTGGCAGAAAATGAACGATAATTTTTACCCTAAAAATAGTACATGGATATGCACGGCAGAAAATGAACGATATTGTCAATAGTAACGTCTGATATACATAAAAAAGAATTGAGGTATTTTCAACGCAAAAAAATAATAATAATAATAAAATTATAAAACTTGCTCAAACTTAATATTTGAGATATATTTGTTGTATTTTTTTCTATACGAAGTGACCCAAATTAATTGATTTTTTAGTTGTTGTAGTATTAAATGATAAATGGCCCAATCCAAAATTGTATTTATTGGGTCATAAAATTTTACTTCCCCAATCCAAATTATCATAAAATTTTAATTTCTCAGATGATTTCATGTTCATTTGAACATATCATTGGTAACTTGTATTTTTATTTTATTTACCACGAAAGGGTTATATGCTTAATAATTTGCTTCCTCTGTTCCGATAATGTTTTTAATTTGATTTGATACTGATATTAAGAAAAAGTAAATGTTTTGATTATGAAAAATAAAGTAGAAAAGAGAAAGTGATCGGAAGTTTTTGTTACGAGGATGACAAGTGGATTCATTTTAAATAATAAAACAACTATAATGTGGTTTATTGAGACAGGGAGTATACATACATTACTTACCATATATAGGTGTTATAACACAAAGGCAAAAGTAATGATAGAGAGAAAGAGGAAAAATTGAGAAATATAATGTGGTTTATTGGAGGAAAAGGGTCAACTTCTGGGTTCTCATCTTCTTCAACTGCTGAGCAAGTTACTCAAGGAATTGATGGATCTCTCCTCACTGCCATTGTTACAGGTCCTTATTCTTACTACAAACTAGCTTACTTAATTCTTCTGAATATTTTTCCTTCATTATCTTTACACTGCCATTGTCAAAACTCTTATTGTATTAATATTTATTCAATCATATATAGATCTGTACAACAAAGTAATTCTTCAATTGATCGCAGATTATTTTGGGAGTAAAGTTTTGTTATTGTTATCGTACTGATCAAGAGTAAAATTTGAAAAAAATACTAATAATCGGACATTCATTTTGAAACAGTACATGCCAATATTATAGCTCGATTTTGAGACCTCTAGTCAAGCTAGACATGTTTTATATGTTGATCTACGATGTTAACTTATTAAGTATGTTGTTAATTAGGAGCTTCAAGTGGTATTGGAGAGGAGACTGCAAGGGTTCTTGCTCTGCGAGGAGTTCATGTTATTATGGCAGCATCAACTTGAGTATATTTTGTTTGACTTTGCTGCCAGCATCAACTTGATGCTGACAGCAAAGTCAAACAAAATATACTCAAAGGAAGTTGCCACAGCAAATATTGATGTAATGGAGTTGGATCTCAGCTCATTGGTTTCTGTTAGAAAATTTGCTTTGGAATTCATTTTCATGGGTATTCCTCTAAATATCCTCATGTAAGTTTAATCAATTTTGTTTTTGGTACAAATTTTATTTTAAAATGTGATACTTATTTTGAAACGGAAAAAACGGAGTTTTTATCAAAAAACGGAGTTTTTATCATTAACATTTTTAGATATTCATCTTGATAATCAAATCAATTTAAAATTATTGTTCAAAGAACCTACACGTTAATGACAAATAAAGTCAAAAGATAATTTTGGGATAGAGGGAGTACCATTTTGTTTACCGTTAGAGTTGATTTTGTGTTTGTTTTGGAAGTAATAATGCAGGGGTATTCATCTTTCATAAACTTATGCTCTCCCAAGACAACATAGAAATGAACTTCGCCACTAATCATATAGGTATATATTTACTTATGTCACATTCGATTTGTTTGTAAAATTAGCAAATTAAGCTTGTACTTCATAAAAAAAAAATTCCTTTCGCAAGGAAATTTCGATGTTGATATATACTATGTGCATTACTTGATCGTTCTTCAGGTCATTTTCTTTTGACGAATCTTTTGTTGTTAGAGACCATGAAAACTAAACCTTCCCAAAGCGGAGTCGAAGGAAGAATTATAAATGTATCATCAATGGGCCATCAACACGTCGTTGACCTACCGCTTGACAAAATTAATGCTAATTCACGGTAAATATATCTAACACGTATTTACGCAATTAATATGTTATAGGAAAAATTCCTCTTTAACCACATATCTCAAATCATAACCCATCAAAACCCATCCCAAATTTAAAAAGACAATCCCCTTTTATATTCCAAATCAAAATTCCTTTAAACCCCAATATGATATTTGACGGCTCAAATAATGTAACGGTGTTTGATTCTCTCCCCAAAAGTTCAAACCCAATTCTCTCATTCTCTCTAAAACTTTCAGATCTCTAAATCCAGCGCATCATCCCACCACTCGTCGCCCCTCTCCATCTTTTCCGGCCTCCTATCAACTCCGACCAACTCCATTAATTTCATACACCCATGGCGCCGACCACCTCCTCCCTTGAACACAACGCCGGTCACATTTTCGATCACTTCTGAAGCTTAATTCAAACTTACAATTGAATCCTTCCCTAAATTGAAGAAGAAAAGGTACTAGATCTGGTGATTTTTTTTATTGAACCTTCAATTGATTTTGTTTGAATTTTGATGAAGAAATTTGGAAGTTTAAGTTTTTGATGATATATCAACTTATTTTGTCATTGGTGAATAGTTTTATTGAAGGTTTCAATTATTAAATAGCAATCAATTGAAATATTTCTTCAAAATCTCTAATACCAGGTCCTATAATCCATGGTATAGGACATTTTTTTAGTGTGCATTTGTTGTGGAGATGACTTGCTTCATTTTGATTGTGTTTGTTGATGTGTTATATGATCTGTAACAGGTCTTATAACACTTGCTATATGACTGTTCTAGTGTTTATATGATTCTGAGTTAACATGATTCATTTTGTTTGCGATTATTTATGTGGCAGAGGACCTGTTCCAGGTCCTATAACCTTTGCTATAGGACATGTTATAGTGTGCATTTGAGTTGGAGATGATTTGATTCAGTTTGATTGTTTGATGATGTGGTATATGACTTGTAATAGGTCTTATACCCCTTGCTATAAGATCTGTTGTAGTGTGCATATGATTTTGAGGCAAATTTCTTCATTATATTTTTTATTATTAATGTGACAGAGGACCTGTTCCAGGTCCTATAACCTTTGCTATAGGACCTGCTTTATTTTGCTTTTTGATTTGGATGTGCCTTGATCCAGTAACAATTCTTCAATTTGAAATTATTTGATCTTATACCATTAGGTAAAAGACCTAAGTAGTCTTATATCATGCCTTAATTATTGTTTTTTTTTTTTTTTTTTTTTGCAGAATATTTCCTTTTTAACTGTCAATGGGGTGGAGTCTAATGATGGTGATGTTGAACTATAAAAGATTGTCTGTTGTTGCAAAGTTCAATCAATTTGATTCATATTAATCCATTGTTAAATTTAGTTGCGACAAAGATGTGTTTGAAGTTCATTCAGATCATTTCATGGTTGTCAATATATACAGGAATACAAAGAGAAATATGACATGTCGTCGATGTGGAAAAGAAGAATAACATATAAAAGATCATGCAAGGAGCCATTGCAAATTCCGTATATTTGAGTTTTTTAGTCAAACAATTATTAATGTCGTTTTTGTACACTTTTTATTTGACATTTTACACCATTGATCTGAATATTATACATTGATATTCTTTTTAGAATTTTGGTTACTGGAGTTTTTATATCCTAAAATAGTTGTTGTATATGATGTTGTCAGGTCCTATACCAATTGCTATAGGACCCATTAAGTGGCTTATAACTTTGTATATGATATTGACAGGTCCTATACCAATTTCTACGAGACCATTCAAAGGTCTTATTGCTTTGTATATGATGTTGCCAGGTCCTATAACAGTTGCTATAGGACCAATTAAAGGGCTTATAGCTTTGTATATGATATTGACAGGTCCTATACCAGTTGCTATAGGACCAACTAAGGGGCTTATAGCTTTGTATATGATGTTGTCAGGTCCTATACCAATTGCTATAGGAACAATTAAAGGGCTTATAGCTTTGTATATGATATTGTCAGGTCCTATACCAATTGCTATAAGACCAATTAAAGGGATTATAGCTTTGAATGGTCATATAGCAAGTGATATAGGACCTGCAACTTGATTTACAAAGACGGGTCGAGATGAGTAACAAAGAAAGTGATGAAAAGTAAATAAAATTGAGACGGAACGAACATCAATTATTCATCAAAAAAATCAAAAAATCTGAGTAAAAAAGTCCTGAATGGAGAAATCAATCTCGTCAAAGTTGGTTTAGTTTCACAAGCTAGCATCAAAGTTTCAACACAACCCACAAAAAATAGCTATGTATATGAAGTTGGCAGGTCCTATACCAATTGCTATAGGACCAATTAAAGGGCTTATAGAGTTGTGTATGATGTTGGCAGGTCCTATACCAATTACTATAGGACCAATAAGAGGCCAGTTCCTTCATACGTTGGTATAAAAAAAACAACAATTAACAACAAATATTTTAGGATATAGAAAAAATCAATTAACCAAAATTCTGAAATTAAAATGATGGTATAACATTCTAATGAACACATGTGTAATGTCAATTTACAGAAATAATGAAAAAACTCCATTACATCATCCTAAATCACCATCCAGCAATGTTGAAAAAAAGCAAACGAGAATCACCACCCAGCAATGAACACATGTGTAATGTTAATTTACAGAAATAATGAAAAAACTCCATTACATCATCCTAAATCACCACCCCAGCAATGATTACAAAAAAAAAAAAAAACTTCAGCAAATCAACAAAATAAACACAACCCAAAAAAAATTAAATCCTAGATTTCATTCTATATTAACCAAACAACAAAACCCACGAACAAATCAGTATAACATGAATCCCAAAGCCATGAATTTACTTCTGTCGATTAGAAATAAAGAAGAATTAGGGCTTCGACGACGATTAGGGTTTGTACCGCCGCCTTGATTTGCATCTTTGGATTGAATAAACGATGAATCTACCTCGATTAGGATTTGATTGCGTCTCGATTTGCCGTCGATGGAGTGAGAGAGGAGATGCGAGGGAGAAGGCCGAAGGGGGAGGATTAGGGCGTCGAGCGTAGAATGACGGGATTTGAGAAATTTCTTAACAGCGCTTATGATCCGTTAAGGTTGGGGTTTAGTGGGATTTTCATCTCAAATGGGTTAAAATGGCTTATTAATCTGGATTATGGGTTTAAGAGTCCTTGACTCTATGTTATATTCAGATTTTTTTTTCCGGTCTAGGGTGTATTGTACTGTAAAGTTTTGAGACATCCGTTTATTGAACAAATGAATTTTTATTCTTTTTTAACTTATGATTGTTAATTTACTTGACAGAGTGTATAGGAAGTATCCAATGTCAAAGCTTGCTAACGTATTGCATGCTAATGAACTTGCAAGGCGTTTGAAGGTAATCTTTTTTTTTTTTGATTACTCAGGTTCCCCAGCTTCGCCGGATCAATTCTGGACCACCAGGTACCGGCCCCTCAGTATGCTGGCGGAGGTAAATCGCGGGATGTGCCCTATGCAGCCAGGGTGGCAGCACCCCTTATACTCCTGGCCCCAAGGGAGCCCTCCTACAAGGCATTTACACTCTTACAACACCAAATGGCTGCTCCAGCTGCTCCTGCCGAGGCAATTACATCACTATTACAACACCAAATGGCTGCTCCAGTACTCCTGCCAAGATTTGAACTCCCCACACTGAGGTTGCAAGCCCAGCAGTGCTGCTTCCTTAACAGCACGGATGTGCCCCGGGGGACTCCTAAGGACCCTGAAACCCAAGGTAGGAATTAAACCACAAAGATTCCCCTTGAGGGGAATCGAACCGGTGACCTCCCTTACGGGAAGCCACCAAGATACCGCTGGGCCAAAGCCACTTAGGTGCGTTTGAAGGTAATCTTTGCTGTGCTCATAATGGTCATCTTTCTCCTTTTCAAGACCTTAATTCAATGAATCTAAAGAGTTTGTGATGGCAATGTTAAAAAAATTAAAAAGAAATAGTCTTTTGTAATATTTAAAGTGGTTTTTGTAATATCCAACTTGTGTGATCATCCCAGTCCCATCAACGGGGATCGTCCCCACTCCTGCTCTGGGGAGCAAAGGATTCCTATCTTCAGCCTCCTTCTCTCGGCTGGCCCTGCCATTGGTGTGAATGTGAGCCCAAAGATCGCGGCGTCTTTCTTTGTTGAACCGCTTTCTCGTGTAAAGGGGTCACCGCTTCACATCGGTTTGAAGACATCCGGTTTAAATTGAAAAACGGAGTCGCCACACCATTTTGATTTCCTCAAAACTTTGAAAAAAAGAAATAGGGTCCGGAGGTTAAGTTAGTCCTTGGGAAGAACGTTTGGCATTCACCCAAGGAGCCTTGCCGAAGCAAGTCTTCAAAGATCCAATTTTTGTGCTTGTTTTGTGCTTTCGTGTGTGTGTGTGATTTGATAAAGGGGAGGGAATGTGGCAAGTTGTCTTTCGGACGTATAAACCATGAGTTGGTTATCGCTCGGAATTCCTAGGATTTTGATATGTTCGGGACTTTGATCCCATGCTCATCTTGGACTTATGATCATCATTAAGTGACCTTTGGTCATATGTGATCGGAATAGGGACACCTCTTTTAGAGTCCAAGAATGAGACTCTTTAGAAAGAAAGGACCTTTGCCCATCAATCCTACATCTTGAGACGATTTGAGCTTGATAGGGACATTTATGCTCGTCTCAAGTGATGATCGGAGATGTAGGGGCTTAGGTTAGTCCATTTCTAAAGAGACTTCGACTATGACATCTTTATGTCGAGGAAACGATGTAAAGATGAGACCTTTATACCGCTACGCCCCAAGAGATGCTTCAAGTACTAAAAGGGACTAAGGGGAGGGGTATAAAAATTGGATCTTTATACTCATCCTATGCCTTTTTGTGCCTTAGGAAGGTCACTAGGCAATCCTTGGAGAGTGATCCAACCATGAGGGAAATGGGGGAGTTACATTTAAAGGTAAAGATGACATTTTTATGCAAACAAGTGTAATGAACACTATGAAAACTAAGACTAGGAATATAAAGGGAGGACCTTTGAGGCTTTCCTATGTCCTTTAAGAACCTTTTAGGTGGACAATCCTTGGAAGCAATGTCAATGGGAAGGGGATGACATTTATGAAAGTAAAGATGACATTTTTATGAAAAGATGACATTTTTATATGATAAAGATGACATTTTTCACATCATCATGTGAGGAATCCACCCTAGAACAAGCCATTTGTGGTCTTTTGTTCATCCTTGGGATGGATTCTCCATGAATCCCATGTGATAAGGGGAAAGGGGATATGATGATCTACATATTAATGATTTGATCTTTATGACAATAAATCACATATAAAGGCAATAAATAGCAAGATAAATGGCAAGTAGGCAATATAACAAGATAACAAGTATATTTGAAGGATAGAGGAAGGAGAGGTTACCAATGGTGGTGTTCCTCTATCTCCCTTGAGGTTTTCCTAAGGAAGGAGTGACTTTGTGTGAGGACCCCGACCCGGAACCTACACGTGTCCCAAGCTGGAGCATCCTCAAACTAACCCAATTTTTCCTAATCTTTTAAAACTTTTATTTAACTTTCAAAATTAAATACAATTATTATAACCATTTAAAAATAAATCTACACCTTTTCACAACGGAGAAATAATTGACTAACTTAGAAAGTAAGAAACGGTTTTAATTACAAAAGGGCCTCGGTTATAACATAAAGTAAAGATTTATAAATACAATTCCACAAATGAATTATACCAACGTACTCTTTCTATACCAACCTAATCATACCCCGACAATTCCCACAATATAACTTCCAAACTCCTCACCGCCCTTACTTGGCTGGTCCACCTGTCTCGGAATCTAAAACAGTAAAGGGAGAGGGGTGAGAATAAATCTCAATGAGCTATTATGAATGCAGCAAGATGCCAAACAAAGTGCAACACATAGCATGGTAGCACATAACACATTATGAAAGCGGTAAACACATTACGTTACCTCATTTTACCTTTTCCCGTCTGAACAATAAGTCGTACAACGTGGGAGTAAAACTCCACTCTTTGGTGAATTGCCTCCAAAGACATTCACCTCTTATAGGACTCATACCCCAGAGATCCATATAAGAAAAGATACCTATAATAGAGTATCCAAAAATAATATATTCCCCCGGTACACCAATCGCAGCAGGTCTGTAAAGGCTTCTTCATGCTCAATACAGTCGCTAGCACAGCCCCACTCGTGGGCCACAGGGGGAGGGTCACCGGTATGATGAACCTTCAATCACTTATAGAACAAATCAATAATTGATTGACTTCCATCATACCCACCCGAACATAAACACATTCAAGCACATAATAGATACTTGAATTATAATCCACAAAAAGGGATAATCATATAACAACATGGTAATGTATACTCATGCAAATCAATACCATAGTGCAACAACCATTTAATACACTATGCATAGTATCATCAATAAATATGAATGATAACAATTAAATCCACAATTGGGATAACCATACAACCACATAGTAAACATATCCATACTTGGAATAACAATGCAATAACTTGCCAAATAATCCACACCGGAATACCATAAAATCAACATGCCATATAATCCACCATTGGGATATAACACCACTATATAACACATAATCCACACTTTGGGATGCCACATAACACTTGCCAATTAGTCCATACTTAGGATATTAAGGTAACCATATAATCAATAATTCCACAACTTGGAATAACCATGCCACAAAGTGGTACATACCCATTACCAATTAGTTCAATAGTGAAACCTATGGCTTCTACACCATTGTAACTATTCACCGAGGATAAAGAGTAAGTGAGGCTACTATATATCATAAACCATTCTTACATAGTTATTATACCACCTCGAACAACCTTAATAAAAGTTCAAGATCTATTTCCCAAGTTGGAACTATTTTGATGAAGTTACAAATCAAACCTATCAACCATTTTCGGGACAATATTTAAACTACTTCCACAATTCCATTTTGATCACTTAAGATGTCATTGTGTAGCCAAAGTATTCTACTTTAATCTAGGTTAAAGAGATTTCATTTTGGTTCTAGTTCGATTAGGTTTAAACCCCAAGATAACCTAAACCCAATCAATTACCACTTGATTTCCAACCCATTTTACTTCCATTTTTCATGATTAACCATCTTCATCAAACTCAACACATTTTCTTACACTCTTAATCATTTCTTATGAACCACAACAATATTCCATAACATTAACTAATTCCTCAACTCCAAGAAGGTTTTCAAAGCCTCAAACAACCATTATAATAACAATCACAACATCAAATCTTTTATGAGCATACAAAGAAAGGAAGTCATAATAACTCACCTAGAATTTATGAAGTGGATCAAGGATCTTCTTAGCTCCATGTGTTCCTCTCGACTCCACGAATCCAAAAGTACACCCGGATCTTCAAATGGATAAGAATTGGATTTATTATGAATTTATGAGGGTTGAGCCTTCCATGGATCTTTTAGAGAAGGAAGAAGAAGAAGATGAAGATGAAAATGATGAGGGAAGGAGGAGTAGGGGAAAGTGTGGAAGAGATATGGGGAAGGGTATGGCCTTCTTTGACAAATGGGAGGGAGGGGAATAATTTAGGGAATATGGCCCCTCCCTAACCTCCTCTCTTACTTTCTTATTTCTTTTTCTATTTCTATTCTTTACTTTTCCCCTACACAAATTATCTACCCACATTTTATTTATTTTATCCATTTCCAATATTATAATTCTCCCTAGAATATTATTTTATTTTCCAAATCATTTCATTTTAAATTTTTAAGAAATCAAAGATATAATTTAAACACATAATATAAAAAAAATAATATTAAAGCACATTTTATGATACTAAAATAGGTGCCTAGGTTTAGGGTCATTACAATCACTCCCCCTTAAAGAAAATTCGTCCCGAATTTGACTGTCACTTACCTAAATGATCAACTTGCCTCGGTTATATGTATACCCCAGATTTCAATTCCCAATCAGTCTCTTCAATGCTGTGATTCTTTCCCAAGATTTCTAATTCCATTAATAATACGATATTACACTAAATGTTTCAAGAATACCACACAATTATCACTAACCCAAATTTTCACGACCTTAATAAAATATAAATAAATGAAAGTATTACAACTTATCTCGCCCAATACGTTACAATATTGCCTTTAAAACTTTAAATATCTATAAGCTGCTCCAAGTCAGTCTATGAGTCAAATCACCAACCCTTTCTAAAACTTCAATTGGATTAACAACTTTGACGCCAATTCACCTTAGGCCTTGCTTCACTAACCTCACCCCAACAAATTAGAGATCGATATTTTCTTCCCGAACCATACCTCATAAGGTTTTATCTAAATGCTAGAAGGATAACTGCTATTATAGGCACCCAACCACTGGTAATCATACGTCCTATCGACTACAATAATCCATTGTACATGCCCGTAGCATATCCTCAACAATAAGTAATTATCCCTCAACTTTTTACAAGGTTAAACTTAATAGCATCCATACATTCTAAAAGGATCTTTCCCAAATGATGTCTATCCAATCCATTTACTACTATGGGGTTTATACAATCAAACTATCTCCTAACATATATGAGGACTTTATCAATAAATATCTCATGATATAAACATCAAATAACTGCCCATGAAATAATAAATATGAACATGCTAACAAGATCATGATTTCTATAAACGGAACTCTGGTCGACTATATAACACAATTCAATGTTCTACTTATTTTCAGGTCCAGAGACAGATCAATATTCAAATCAAATGGTTGGCCGCCCACAACGGAGCCGTTCCAATTCCAAAACAAAAACCGAGTCTATTGCGACCGACACAATAACAACCCCACAATTTATCAAATCATTTCTCGGATCAAAACTTTAATGTAATCAATCACTATAAGGGGACTAGGTTGCCTTCTTACTTGCTTCTGCACGAACTATATCTTTAAAATAACCAAATCTTTCAAAAATTTACAACATCTTTCAAAATTCCAAGGATAGATAAAATGAGATCAAATGAGACTCGAATGGTTTATTTATTTAAAACTGTCCCATACCAGTTTTAATTAACTAAACCACTCACTCTTCTAAGAAATTTTCAAAAGATTGATAAGCTACCAAAAATAACTCGAGTGATTTAATTATCTACAACCGTCCCATACCAGTTGTAGATAGTTAAATTACTCACAGATTTTAATGTACACAAAAACGGTTCACCGACCTTATTAAATCAATTATCCCCGAAGGGTACAAATGCTCACACCGAAGTTCAACACACACTTTCAATTGTTAAAACACAATTAAACAATACCAACATAATATTCTTGTTTGACCTCTATTTATAGTATAGCCACCACTTATAATATTTATACTTAGTTAATTTCTCTATAAGAAAACACAATCTTGCCATACTATCACTATTTCCGATAAATAACACTAAACAATCATTAAGCTTATAAACTAGGTAAATCATCCTCAATTCAATAATTCCTCAAATTGTATATTCAACACTTTTACTTAATTTGAGTCATCTATTCCCTACCTTTAATATTGGTATTGTACTTAGTAACAACGTATTGCAACATCTAGTTCCCAATTAAATACCATAATTTTCTAAATAAGAAAATATAATTAGAACTCACATAGATCAATCATTCTCAAATTTCGATTAAACATTACGGTATAATCTAACTTACCTCCCTATAACCCTCAACAACTCAAAATCCGTATAGCGTCAATATCTTCCGAGCATCACACAAATCCCTTATATGAGTTGCGCAACTAAGTCAATCTATACGGTGTAATCATCCTAAAGTATCCTGTCTTCCAATAAGATTTATCCTCATTTTATTTCCTCAACTAATGATAATCATCTCTCAAAACAAACCATATGCATGTTTCACCAATTCCTGAAGTTGATCCTTTAAGTCACCAATAACTGTATCTATTATACTTCTTTGCATTTTCCCTATTTACCTCTCCATCACTAATACACAATCCACAAATCAAAACGGTCATACTATATATATAAATGTTATCTTAAGTATATCCTTTAAGCAAATTTTCACTGTAATTGTAACACTCCGAAAAATTTAACTAATAACCATTGAGTATCCTACTAGTTTCTAAAATCAGTCATACAAATCGTCAACAAGTGCTAACGAATACTTATTCTTCACAGTTACCTATTTAAGATCTCTATAACCTTATAAATAACCACCAAGTATCATCTTTTCTAATTATAGTAACAATTTACCCTTATGGAGATTCACTAAGCTCATTATTTTCTTTATCAAATACTTTCCCAAGATGAATCATCAAGTCCATCATCCCAATTAGTGTCCTCTATCTAGGAATCCGAATGCCAAAATAATACCTTATAGCAATTCAAAATCTCAATATCCTGGTATGATACCTGATGAAAACCCATTTTGAAACTCACCTAGAAAACACCACTTAATCAACTAATAGCACATAAGGCAAAGATATATTGGTTCTATAAGATCTCGTACTCGCGATATTTTATAACCCATATAATCCCACTTAGACTATCACTTTCCAATACTAGTCCCATATTTCTAGTCTCCCAACGAGACACCAATGTATAATTACTCACGCAAGTACACAACCATAAATCACTCTTAATTAGGCCATACTTTCGACAATTACGCGTATGTGACATAATATCAATTAATAATTTACCCGACTCAATTACACACGGAGGTAAATCAAACGTAGATAAGGAGACTCGCTTCTTGCGACAGTCCTCCTCAAACACAACAACTACTCAAATAATTCAGGTTAACATAACGATGATTCACGGATAGGTAACTCGACCAAATCCACCGGCAATACATGCCCACTTAATCACAATTACCAAGATAATTAAGGATGATTCGAGGTACGACCCCATCGGAGTAGAACCTCCAACACATTAGGCAGCTCTTAGGCCAATTATGCAAATAAAAGATGAAATGTAATGCCACGTGAGAACGAATGAACAGGGATTTATAAAAGTATGAACCCTAACTCCTGAGACAGGTAAAATACCTCAAATGATGGTGGAGGAATCTATCTTTCCTTAACTCACCTTTCCTTGATTCCTTGGATGGTCAATATCATTTCCTGTCTTTGATCAAATTCCTGCGTTAAACTCTCGACGTAAGTTATCGCACACTCTCACTCAGCTAGACTCTACCCGAGAACTCTAACCGAGCTCTGATACCAACTGTGAGGACCCCGACCCGGAACCTACACGTGTCCCAAGCTGGAGCATCCTCAAGCTAACCCAATTTTTCCTAATCTTTTAAAACTTTTATTTAACTTTCAAAATTAAATACAATTATTATAACCATTTAAAAATAAATCTACACCTTTTCACAACGGAGAAATAATTGACTAACTTAGAAAGTAAGAAACGGTTTTAATTACAAAAGGGCCTCGGTTATAACATAAAGTAAAGATTTATAAATACAATTCCACAAATGAATTATACCAACGTACTCTTTCTATACCAACCTAATCATACCCCGACAATTCCCACAATATAACTTCCAAACTCCTCACCGCCCTTACTTGGCTGGTCCACCTGTCTCGGAATCTAAAACAGTAAAGGGAGAGGGGTGAGAATAAATCTCAATGAGCTATTATGAATACAGCAAGATGCCAAACAAAGTGCAACACATAGCATGGTAGCACATAACACATTATGAAAGCGGTAAACACATTACATTACCTCATTTTACCTTTTCCCGTCTGAACAATAAGTCGTACAACGTGGGAGTAAAACTCCACTCTTTGGTGAATTGCCTCCAGCACATTCACCTCTTATAGGACTCATACCCCTGAGATCCATATAAGAAAAGATACCTATAATAGAGTATCCAAAAATAATATATTTCCCCCGGTACACCAATCGCAGCAGTGCGTAAAGGCTTCTTCATGCTCAATAAGCACAGCCCCACTCTGTGGCCACAGAGGGGGGGAGGGTCACCGGTATGATGAACCTTCAATCACTTATAGAACAAATCAATAATTGATTGACTTCCATCATACCCACCCGAACATAAACACATTCAAGCACATAATAGATACTTGAATTATAATCCACAAAAAGGGATAATCATATAACAACATGGTAATGTATACTCATGCAAATCAATACCATAGTGCAACAACCATTTAATACACTATGCATAGTATCATCAATAAATATGAATGATAACAATTAAATCCACAATTGGGATAACTATACAACCACATAGTAAACATATCCATACTTGGAATAACAATGCAATAACTTGCCAAATAATCCACACCGGAATACCATAAAATCAACATGCCATATAATCCACCATTAGGATATAACACCACTATATAACACATAATCCACACTTTGGGATGCCACATAACACTTGCCAATTAGTCCATACTTAGGATATTAAGGTAACCATATAATCAATAATTCCACAACTTGGAATAACCATGCCACAAAGTGGTACATACCCATTACCAATTAGTTCAATAGTGAAACCTATGGCTTCTACACCATTGTAACTATTCACCGAGGATAAAGAGTAAGTGAGGCTACTATATATCATAAACCATTCTTACATAGTTATTATACCACCTCGAACAACCTTAATAAAAGTTCAAGATCTATTTCCCAAGTTGGAACTATTTTGATGAAGTTACAAATCAAACCTATCAACCATTTTCGGGACAATATTTAAACTACTTCCACAATTCCATTTTGATCACTTAAGATGTCATTGTGTAGCCAAAGTATTCTACTTTAATCTAGGTTAAAGAGATTTCATTTTGGTTCTAGTTCGATTAGGTTTAAACAGCTCCAAAGTTGACCCAATGTCACCAGGCCAGGGCACGACTCGTGCCCCAGGGCACGACTCGTGCCCCTTTGGCCTTCCTCAGATTCATGCGTCCCCACTAGGCACGACTTCCCTTTAATCCATGTCACGACTCGTCCCCATCCAAGGCACGACTCGTGCCACAGGGCACGACTCGTGCCCTGAACCCAGAATTCAGGACAGAATAAAATCCTTTAGTAACCTTAATCAAAATTTCCCCAAACTGATTTTCCCTTGCTTGTGAACTTAGAAGGACTTCCTAACTTCATACACATTACCCTACTTCATTTAAACCCCAAGATAACCTAAACCCAATCAATTACCACTTGATTTCCAACCCATTTTACTTCCATTTTTCATGATTAACCATCTTCATCAAACTCAACACATTTTCTTACACTCTTAATCATTTCTTATGAACCACAACAATATTCCATAACATTAACTAATTCCTCAACTCCAAGAAGGTTTTCAAAGCCTCAAACAACCATTATAATAACAATCACAACATCAAATCTTTTATGAGCATACAAAGAAAGGAAGTCATAATAACTCACCTAGAATTTATGAAGTGGATCAAGGATCTTCTTAGCTTCATGTGTTCCTCTCGACTCCACGAATCCAAAAGTACACCCGGATCTTCAAATGGATAAGAATTGGATTTATTATGAATTTATGAGGGTTGAGGCTTCCATGGATCTTTTAGAGAAGGAAGAAGAAGAAGATGAAGATGAAAATGATGAGGGAAGGAGGAGTAGGGGAAAGTGTGGAAGAGATATGGGGAAGGGTATGGCCTTCTTTGACAAATGGGAGGGAGGGGAATAATTTAGGGAATATGGCCCCTCCCTAACCTCCTCTCTTACTTTCTTATTTCTTTTTCTATTTCTATTCTTTACTTTTCCCCTACACAAATTATCTACCCACATTTTATTTATTTTATCCATTTCCAATATTATAATTCTCCCTAGAATATTATTTTATTTTCCAAATCATTTCATTTTAAATTTTTAAGAAATCAAAGATATAATTTAAACACATAATATAAAAAAAAAATAATATTAAAGCACATTTTATGATACTAAAATAGGTGCCTAGGTTTAGGGTCATTACACTTTGGATGAGTTTTGGAGAGGAGGGAGGTGATTTTGAGAGGGTTTTGGTTTCTGTAAATTCGTGTTTTGAATTTGACAGAGTAACAGTGCTCAAAATTTTATATCAAAATGAATAGAGGAGACCTCTATTTATAGGCAGTTTTGTGCTTCCTAATGAAGCCGTGCGGCATTAACCATTGGCAAATGAAGCCGTGCGGTCTTATCCTTTAGTGACTCAGCCTGTTTCTAGAACCATGCAAGGTGGCATTCTAGAAGGCCTTTCCAGCGAGGGACTACGTGGAATTTTAATTCCTAGCAAGTCCTTTGCCCCTTGAAAGGTTTGGGAAAGTTCCCAAATTGCCCCTGAACTTTAGGAAAGTTCGGGGAATTGCCGGGAAATTAACCGAAAGGCATGAGCCAGATTTGGGTACTTACAGAAGCCCCTCGGCAATGTCACTTGCAGGGCAAGTGGGGTTGTCGATAAAAAAGGATCCAATCTGGCGAACTGCCGAGACGGATTGGGTGACCAAGGCGGTCGAGTGGCTGAACCTTTGGAAGGCTACCTACGTATCCCGGAGGAATCAAGCCATGATCGTAGTTCGGAAAAGATGCACTGGGGAAAAGGGTGTCATATGTGACGAATTGGCTGAACCTAAAGTAGGCTACCTACGTATCTCGGAGGAATCAAGCCAGATCGTAGTTCGGGATCCACTGAAGCATGAGGAAGAGAAACTGGTCCCTTGCTAGGAAGATGGAAGGAGAATGACCTAGGAGGTCAAATGGCTGATCCTACTGGGGATATGCCAGATGAAGGGAGTGACCAATGTAGTCGGATATCTGGACCTTTATGAAGGGCTACTTCACCACTGAGGAGTGATGAAGGAACAGGGTGACCAATGTGGTCGGATGGCTGAACCTTTATGAGAGGCTACCTACGTATCCCGGAGGAATCAAGCCTTGATCGTAGTTCAAGTAATCACTAGATAGTTAGGAACATGTCTAGGATCCTTGAGATTTTGACTATTAATGGAGGAGTCACCTTATTTGACAATTAATGGAGGTTGTCACCTGATTTGATAATTAATGGAGGTTGTCACCTGATTGACAATTAATGGAGATTGTCACCTGGTTGACAATTAATGGTGGTTGTCACCTGATTTGACAATTAATGGAGGTTGTCACCTGATTGACAATTAATGGAGGTTGTCACCTGATTGACAATTAATGGAGGTTGTCACCTGGTTGACAATTAATGGAGGTTGTCACCTGATTGACAATTAATGGATGGGCAAATTGCGGTTTGGTTACCCGTGTTTTATCAGTTTTTGCAATATGGTTCCCAAGAGTGTAAAAGTTGCAAACTCATTCCCAACATTGTCAATTTGTTGCAATTCAATGTAAATCCAGTTAAAAACTAACTTTCGTTAATAATTAAGGACATTTGACAAACACATGAATAAATGAGGGGTAAGATGGACATTTATCATAGGGCAAATTGCAGTTTGGTTACCTATGTTTTGTCAATATTTACAATTTGGTTATTATGATTATGATTATTATGATTATGATTATAATGATTATTATTATTATTATTATGATTATTATTATTATTATTATTATTATTATTATTATTATTATTATGATTATTATTATTATTATTATTATTATGATTATTATTATGATTATTATTATTATTATTATTATTATTATTATTATTATTATTATTTTTATTTTTATTATTATGATTATTATTATTATAATTATTATGATTAAGATTATTATGATTGAGATTATAATAATAATAATAATAATAATAATAATAATAATAATAATAATAATAATAATAATAATAATAATAATAATAATAATAATAATAATAATAATAATAATAATAATAATAATAATAATAATAATAATAATAATAATAATAATAATAATAATAATAATAATCATCATCATCATAATAATCATAATAATAATAACAATAATAATAATCTTAATCATAATAATAATCATCATAATAATAATAATCATAATAATAATAATAACAACAATAATAATAATAATAATAATAATAATAATAATAATAATAATAATAATAATAATAATAATAATAATAATAATAATAATAATAATAATAATAATAATAATAATAATAATAATAATAATAATAATAATACTAATATAGCATGCATAATTATGTATTATTGTCTAAAAATTTATGAATCATTTTGATTTAACGAGGAAAATTGATTTGTTCCTTCTCCTTTTAAAATACTGTTATTGATAAAGTAATACTCCCTCCGTCCCTAAATGTTTGTCCCATTTCTCCTTTTCCTTTATCAATAATTTTCAAAGCGTTCGTAAAAATAACCAAAATTAAAGCTTCAAAATCACTAAATTAAAATGTTTGAAAATTCAAATGGGACAAACATTTAGGGACGGAGGGAGTATTTTATATTAGATCAAGAAGAACAATTTTTATTACTACTTCTACTTAAACACCATGTTTAATGTTTTTTTTTTTATTTTTAAAACAGCTTGTTTAATGTATTCGGAGTAGTTAATTTGTTAGGGGTTAGGAAGGCGGCCCGAAAGCTGAGACATCCACGCAAGTAATTAGTCATATTATTAAGTTAAATGTGGTGTGTTGACACTTGACAGGTTAAATAGTCTTTAATCATGTGTTTATTTATTTATTTATTTATTTATTATTATTATTATTATTATTATTATTGTTATTATTATTATTATAATTATTATGATTATTATTAATAATAATAATCATAATAATAATAATAATAATAATAATAATAATAATAATAATAATCATAATAATAATAATAATAACAATAATAATAATAATAATAATAATAATAATAATAATAATAATAATAATAATAATAATAATAATAATAATAATAATAATAATAATAATAATAATAATAATAATCATCATCATAATAATAATAATAATAATAATCATAATAATCATAATCATAATAACCAAATTGCAAATATTGACAAAACATAGGTAACCAAACTGCAATTTTCCCTATGAAAAATGTCCATCTTGCCCCTCCTTTATTCATGTGTTAGCCATATGTCCTTAATTATTAACGAAAGTTAGTTTTTAACTGAATTTACATTGAATTGCAACAAATTAACAATGTTGGGAATGAGTTTGCAACTTTTACACTCTTGGGAATCATATTGCAAAAACTGATAAAACACGGGTAACCAAACTGCAATTTGCCCTTAATGGATATTGTCACCTGATTGACAATTAATGGAGGTTGTCACCTGGTTGACAATTAATGGAGGTTGTCACCTGGTTGACAATTAATAGAGGTTGTCACCTGACTTGACTAAAGCTTACGACGTTATCGAGGAGATAGAGGTAGCTGAAGTTGGGAAACTAAAGCGTACTTCGCTATCTAAGAGATAGAGGTAGCTAAAGTTTGGAGAAACTAAAGCGTAGTTCGCCATATAAGAGATAGAGGTAGCTAAAGTTTGGAGAAACTAAAGCGTACTTCGCTATCTAAGAGATAGAGGTCGCTAAAGTTGAGGAAACTAAAGCGTATTTCACTATCTAAGAGATAGAGGAAGCTAAAGTTTGAGTTTTGACAATTCGGAGGATGTCACCTGGCGTTATTTTGTTATAACGAAAGTAACGGAGGCATTTCGAGAAAACATCATTCTATCTAAAGATAACAGAGATTTCTTGGGAAACATCGTTACTCTAGTTAGGAGGTAACGGGAATTGTATGCCTAAGTGAAAAGTCCAGGGGCAAAAGTGTAAATTCAGTTCAGAGCGAATGAAGCCGCCCGGCATGAGGTGGAGAAAAAGAAGCCGTCCAGCTTTAAACCTATTTTCACCAGATTAATTTAAACAGAATTGAAACGGGCAAGGGCGCCATTGTTGTTTTGTTTCTGCCGAGGAGAGAGGAGAGAAAAGAGAGAGAAAATTTTGAAAATTTCCAATTCCCTTGCTTCTATTGCTTGAGATGGATCAAGAGGGGAACATTGTGCGTAGGAAAGCGCGGAGAACCATTTCGGAAGCCGCGAGGAGGAGGCGGAGGGAATTTGTTCGAACCGAACGAAAATACGACTTCAATACTCCTCCTTCCGTGCTCTATCCCGGTAAGAGGGAGCACAAATCGATGAAACGTCAATCAATTGGGGTAAGCATTCTTGATTCGCTTGATTTTGTCAATTTTGATTGAATTTTGATTGATTTAGGGCTTTGACCCAATTTTTTAGGAATTTTTGAATTTTTCTTGTGATTTTGTTGATTATTTTGGGAGTTTGATAATTAACCTATGAGCTATGAACATAAATAAACATGCATGTGCAATTTATTTGAGAAAAATATGAGAATGACTCATTTTTTGAAGATAAAGTAAGAAAAATAATGTCTAAAATGTGACGGAGTTCTCGCATGTGCTAGAACTAGGTCAATTTCTAATCATGGATGGGAAAATAAGATTTTGGATGATGAAAAGGATTCATGCATGCCACTTTGAAAAATTAAAGCTTATGTGAAAATTGGACTTTTTGTGTTCGGGAGAGCAATGTGCTCGAGATGACGTGTTTCAAATGATGAAAGACACGTTTTCTAGGCAAAGGATGCTAGAGATCTCTTATGAATGCTTTTCTTTGAAAATATGTGCACCTTTGAATATATGCATGCTTTTGATATGAAATGAAGGACTGACACATTTTTTGTTGTGTTTTCCTACAGGAGAGCAAGTCGAGGGGACCCGCTGAGGTGGCGGTGAAGTTATGGGATAGGATGCCCAACTTCGAAAAGGACGGGGTGAATCCCAAGCAGCTGGTGATGGCTACCGGGCTCAATTCTTTCATTGATGCTATTGGTAGAGGAATTCACGTGACCTCTAAGAGCAAGGGGCTGGTCCAGGCCCTCTCGGAGTTCTGGTGGGACACCACTCACAACTTTCATCTTAGCTGGGGAGAGATTACGGTGACTCCCGCCGACTTCACTGCTATTACCGGCTTGCGATTTACTGGGAGGCCTGTGACCTGGAGAGATCACATTTCTGCGGCCGATTTCAGAGCTTTGGTAGGATTTGACCTACGTCCTAAGGGTCTTGGGATGGAGACGAGGTTTGTTGAGGTTGCGGTTAATGTAGTGTATGCAGGGGTTCGCCGCCAATGAGGTGACTGCTCACCAGCTCGCGAGAGCTTTTCTGTGGTTGCTGCTGTCAGTCACTATTTTTGCGAACTATGGGACATTGGCAATGCTTTGCCTTCTTGACTCTTTGGAGGATTTGGATGAGGTTGGGGCGGTCTCTTGGGGTGAGGCCGGATTGGCTGAGCTCTACTTCTCTTTGGATTTGTACAGCCGGAATACGGCTGCTTCTATGGATTGTTTCTCTTTTGCTCTTGAGGTACTCTCACTTTTTCTCTCTTTTTTACTTTTCTGTCTTGAGATCTTTATGAGAGAAATGACCTTTTTATGTTTTGAACACGCAGGTCTGGTTTTGTGAGGTGATCGGGTTCTTTCCTTGGAACCAACAGAGTGATCCGGCTATCTTCCTGGCCATGATTCGCTGGAGGGGAGAGGCTAGAGATAAGTTCACAGGGAAGACCCGGATTACCTTTGATTACAAGATGGTGAGGCCTGTCATTAACAGGGACGGTTATGAGGGGGTGGACTTCTATCCTTGGGGGAGGTATCCAGAGGATTTGATAGGGGATGCCTTGGTGGCGACCAGGCAGAGGAGGTGGCTGATAGGGCTGATCTGTGATATTATTTTCTTGGGGGACCGCTTCTCCAGGCAGCATGGCCATGTCCCTCCTTTGGGTGCTTTCACCCCTCATGACCCTCCACCGCTCATGCTGTAGCCCAGAAACTGGTCGGCGAATGAGATAGAGAGGTACCAGGCTGGTGTGGCGGCTGAGGAGTATTTCGACTTTGCTACCCCGTACGCCACCTTTGTGGAGGCGCGGTTGAGGACGCCGCAAAAGCTAGTGAAGATAGCCGTCGCTCAGGGGTATGGGGAAGCAGAGCCGACTGATCCGCCTATGCCTCCTGCTCATCTCTCCTATGTGGTAAACGAGGTACCGAGGAGGTTCATGGTGCCCATTCCTGACACCAGGGAGCCCCAGTATACTCTTCCTGCTGATAGCACTGAAAGTATCTCTAGGTCCCTTCTCTTTTCGGCTTTCTTTGCTTTCTGCGATTTTGAGCTTTTTTTGAGATTTTCTGAGTTTTTCTTCTCTTTTCTCGCAGGTTCCTGCTCGTACCTATGATGGATTGGTACGGCATAATAGGGGCTGGAAGGAGGTGGTTCGGTCCCTTTTGAGGAAACTGGCGTGTGCTTCCAGGGCTGGGGCGAATGTGCAGGAGCCCGTGCTCAAGAGAAGGCACGTTGGGAGAACCACCTCTACCTCATCAGCCTCAGGATATCAGACCTCATCCACCAGCACCGTGCCTCGGGGACAGGGGCCCAACACGGACATCTTAGAGCAGCTGGCGGAGTATGAGCACGAGACCGTCAATCTGTCTGATGTGAGTGACAAAGAAGATTTGATGAGGAATCCTGAGTTCTATGAGCTAAGCAGTGACGACGATGAGTCGGAGGCTTAGGATTTTCTTAGGTTGAACTAGGAGGAAGAGAGAGGAAAACAATGAACAATTATGCACAATTTGTTTATTTTTTGTTTTATTTGGGCGCCAAGGAGGCGAAAACAATGTAATGGTCTTTTATTTGCTTTTCTTATTTATGCTTTATGTTTTTGCATATTACTTGAGCCTCGGGGCAGCTTTTTTGCTTGGAAATGGGGCGGAAACTGGGCCAAAATGGTTTGTGATGATATGTGATTGCATGAATGGTGCTTGGACATGTTTTTATGCAGGTTTCATTGAGAAAGTGGGGTGAGAACTCCCTTGGGCAGCAGCCAAAGCTGCTGCAGATTTTTTTTCTGTAGAAGCTAAAGAAGCCGTCCGGCCAGGTCCTGGGCAAAAGAAGCCGTGCGGATGGAACCCTTGTCTGAACTGATTTTTTTCAAATAAAATCAAGGAAAGTCCTTTTCATTTCATTTTCACCCTAGACTTGTCCCAACTGATCCCAGAGCACATTTTTGACCAAAAATCATCAATTTTGATCACTTGCCATGGAAAAATCAATCAGATTGCAAAAGGGGAAGAGAGACCGTTTTCTGTCCGATCTTCAATCTTGGATGAGGCACAACTTTCAGTCTCATAAGGGGCTGTTTGATACCACCTTTTAGATCAAGTCTTTATGGCATTTGAAGGATCTCCCACCCGATTGGGACCTTTTGAGAGTAGCAGCGAGGTTTTGGGATGTCCGTAGACACGTTTACTGTTTTTCTTATAATGAACTCGTCCCGACCTTTGAAGACTTCCGGGCATTGATTGGGGGTCCAGAAATTGAAGCCGTTTCGATGCCTTTGTCCGTGGATGTGCCGATGACCGTAAAGTTGGCCTCTTTTCTGCAAATTTCTCCGGAAGAAGCCGAAGGGATGATGATATCCCCTGACAGGATCGACATCTCTGATATCCCGAGCAGGTTTGGGTCTTCGGATACGGCTGCGACCACGGTGGCTATGGATGCCTTTATCCTCTGTGTGTTCTCATTTCTGTTCACTACCGAGTCCTTCGGGGTCTGCCATAGTGGCTTTTGGACTGGGTCAGGGATTGCAGGGCTGGAAGGGATATTGTTCCACTAATCCTGGGGGAGACTCTGTATGGCATCAACAGGATGGCTAGGGGAGACCATTTCATGAGGTCTGGGAGTCTTGCTGTGTTGACTTTATGGTTACAGGAGAGACTTGGAGCTTTGCCTGGGGCTTCGCCTACTTAGTGCCCTTGGGTGATTTCTCGGAGAGGTGCACCTAAGCAATAGGATCAGAGTAGCTGGGAGTTGATGATGGCTCGACTGTCTACCTCTAACATTCACTGGTGGGTGCCTCACTGGAGGCTGCAGACTCGGAGGACATTTCAGGAGTCCTATATGGTGAGGGTTCCGGGGCTATCTCTGTCATCTTTCTACATCCCTCGCTTGGTGTCCAGGCAGTTTGGGATCTTGCAGGAGCCATTGGATGATTGGGAGGACATCCGTACCATGAAGGTAGTGTCCTTTGACATGAGGGACCCAGACAACTTCTCATTTTTCTCGCGGGCATGGACATACACTGCTTTTCCACCCAGGGCTATTCTCAAGAGCAGGAAGAGCACCATACTGACCACGGCATACTTGGACTGGTATGAGAAGGAGATGGGGGTGACTCAGGTCATTTTGGGAGAGAGACGTCAGGCTTTATTGGGGGCTGACTGTGACTCGAGCAGGGCTTTGAGGGAAGCCGAGGCCAAGGCTAGCTGCCATAACCAGTCGGGTGACCTTATCAGGGATATGGAAGCTCGATATGAGAGGCTATCGGAGGTCGCTCCTCTTACTGAGGCTTAGAGGAAAGAGGTACGGACTCGTGCCAAGATAGAGAAGGCACTTATTGACACATGTTTGGTGGAGGCTCCAGTGAGGATTCCTGAGATAGGGATGAGGGAGACCGACATCATTGAGAAAAAGAGGAAGAACACTCGACGGGGTCGAGGTAAAGGGAAGAAGAACAAGGAAGACTCAGTGAATGACAACTGAGAGATCTATCCCTAGGATTCCCTTATTGCCATTTGCAAACACAATAGTTTATTAGGTCTTTTATTGTGTATTTTAGTCTTTGTAGCAGGTTAGCAGAATCAAGAGTAGATCATGCTTGAACTCATCAAAGAGTTTTTTGATTTGTAATTAACAAGAGATATTATCTTAGAACTTATTCAAGACACATTTCATGAAAATTCTGATGTCTTATTTATTGTTTAGACCGAACCATTTATGGCTGCCTACGTTCCCCTTTTACAAGAAAGACTAAAGGGCTCAGGTCTTCGTAGTTCATTCTGGTGAACTATTCGGGATTTTTGTATGTTTTTTTTTTTATGTGCAACCCAGTTTTCTGCCTAGACCGCCCTTTTAGGTTTTCGGCCTAGCTGGGTATTACTCTTTTTGCACTATATTTCTTTTATTTATTTATTTTTATTTTTTATGTGCAACCCTGTCTTTTGTCTAGACCGCCCTTTTTGGGTTTTCAGCCTAGCTGGGCATTACTCTTTTTGCACTATATTTCTTTTCTTTTTCTTTTTTTTATGTGCAACCCTGTCTTTTGCCTAGACAAACCTTTTTGGGTTTTCAGCCTAGCTGGGCATTACTCTTTTTGCACTATATATTTTTCTTCTTTTCTCTTTTATTTATATATATATATATATATATATATATATATATATATATATATATATATATATATATATATATATATATATATATATATATATATATATATATATATGATACCAAAATAAACAAAGGATCGATTACGATAACTAACATGAGAATAATAAGCATGAGAACAATAAATGAAATTAGTCTAAAGCAAAATTCAAGGGAAATAAACTCCTAATGAGTTGCTACAGTGCTAAATAGTAAATTTGACTTTTTAATAGTAAAATTGACTTTTATCTATGGTACGTGATCTTTGTTCTACCACAAAATAAACAAAGGATCGATTACGATAACTAACATGAGAATAATAAGCATGAGAACAATAAATGAAAATAGTCTAAAGCAAAATTCAAGGGAAATAAACTCCTAATGAGTTTCTACAGTGCTAAATAGTAAATTTGACTTTTTAATAGTAAAATCGACTTTTATCTATGGTACGTGATCTTTGTTCTACCCGACAGACACTTCATAAATTTTGAATATTATGAAGCCGCGATGAGTAAGGATGAAAACCTTCAACTCAAAAGTGTCTTTGAGACACCTTGACGCTGCCTGGTTTCCGATCTATATACCTCATTTATTTAAAAGTCTATTATACTAAAAGAAAGCATATAAATAGGTACAGATAGAGAGAACACTTACTTATTATTACAGAACTTCGATAATTTACAAGATATTTGTACAGTGGATGATTTACAGTGGATGGTTGAGAGGATATCTAGAGGGAGAACTCAGAAAGGGTGAAAAAAAACTTCCCCTCTCAAATGAGGAGGGATCCATATTTATATTACAAACTAAAGTAGTGGATCGCGCCACATGTTCGGTGCGCATTTGTCCTCAGAAGAGGGATCCACAACTTTTGACAAAATCAAATAAATACAAAAGAAAAATGAGTTCCACTCAGGAGTGGAGAAAACAGTCTTATCCACTGAGAAAGTGGATCGCCTTGTCCATTGCTTTTTTGACAATTGAGGGGCGACTTTACTGTTGAAGATGCCATCCCTGTCTTTGTCTTTTGTCATTTGTCTTCACAGGTCTTCTATCTGTACCTGTGTGAACATGTCATCGTTTGGCATGGCTTCGTCAGGTATTGTAGAATTTGTGCTTCCTTCATCGCTTAATTCGTTCATTAGTCTGTCAAGATCTCCAGGATTTGTGCATTTAGCCATCTGGACCATGATGTGTTGTTTTCTTCGGAGGAATTCTTCATTTTGTTGGGATTGTGAAAGGGGGATATTTTTGCAACATTGGGGTTTTTGTTTAAAGAATTTTTCAACTGCTTCAGGGCTGCAATCAGATAAGGGTGTCTTGTCCCACCACTTGATTTTGTATTTTCTGATTAAAGTTGGGAGAATTGTTTTGTGATTGCACTCACACTTTTGTTGCCTTGGGGCACCCATTTGTAGACCCATTTGTGCACACTCACACATTTGTTCCTC
Organism: Adenophora triphylla var. japonica; assembly: GCA_022495995.1. Lineage (NCBI taxonomy): Eukaryota > Viridiplantae > Streptophyta > Magnoliopsida > Asterales > Campanulaceae > Adenophora > Adenophora triphylla. The sequence continues at coordinate 45,589 of JAFEMH010004040.1, read as the reverse complement.
ATTGAGGTCAAATTCTGTCATGAAAATCCAAGGGACTTGGAAACTATGACAAAATTGGGGGCAAATAGGGGATTGTTCAATTTCCTGTGGAAAAGAAATTTGTTTGGCCCAAAGATTGAAGGCCTTTTTTACAGAAGATGGGACTATTTGTTTATCCAGCCCAAACTTTGTCCATCAAAGGTTAAACCAATAAGGGGTTGGACACGGAAAGTCAGGGGAGAAGTAAAAAAAATATGAAAGAGAAAAGGATTTGTTTTGCTTGAGAAAAGCTCAGGACCAAGCATTAATATAGTCCCAATAGTTGAAACGGGTTGTATTGTTTGGAAGGTATAAGTCCTTAGCTTCACTGGGTTTTTGTCCCCAATCAGAGATGGTTAAAAATTTAAAAATCCTTACTTTGCAATATCTTACTTTGGAGGGGTCTGAATGATCAGCAGAATAGATGAAATTGGCTGATCTAGTTTGAGTCAAAATGCTTTCATAATAAAATTGTGATTTGGAGAAATTGTCAGGCAGATAATTGTGGAAACTGGGAAGAAGAAATTTAGACATTTGGTAAGGATGCCATTTTGTATTTGTTTCAAAGAATTCTGGTTCTAAGACACAGACGAACTCTGAATGATTTTTATAGAAATAAGAAGTTGGTGGAGTGTTTTTTGGATAAGCACTGGGTGAAATTTGTTGGATAAGAGGAATTGGGCTTTGAGTTGGGCTTTGGTCAAGGCTTTGTTTGTAGGTGGCCAATTGTTGACTTGGGCTTGGTGGAACGGTTTGTGAAGATGATGATGAGAAGGGAGTTTTGTATGGTGATATCATTTCAAATTTGTTTTCATTTTTGGGGGTTTTTTCAGGAATGAATATGGGGAGCTTTGTTAAGGATGCAGTAGTGAAGAGGGGCTTTTTATCTTTTTTCTTTGTTGAGGAACCTGAAATCATCCTGCAAAATCATATTTATCCTGTGATGTTATCTAAGAGGATATAGTCAAGTTCAATATAAAGCAGTCTTAACCTTTGTTTTTTTATACCAAATTATGTTATTTAAAGAGGTTTCTAGATTAGTCCAATAAAAATGATTTCTTTTTCTTTCTTCTTCTAAGGCTTCCTTAAGGCTTTTAATTTCTTTTCTAAGTTTATGTTCTTTTCTGCTGATTTTTGTGAAAATTATCATGAATGGAGGCATTGTCAAGGATCCTGTTGAAAGGAAAAAGATTATTAGTCCGGAATTAACATGGGATTATCTCTGTTACTACCTACATGATCATTCTCAATACATTTTATAATTCTTCTTAAAGTGGAGATATCTGCTTCAATTGATGGTCTAAATTTTCTGATGAAATTGTGTTCTAAGAGTTCTTCTAAATCATATATGTGAAATCTTAATTCCTGGGTTTTACTGATTGGAATTGGAGGAGGATAATTACCAATTGGTACTGGGGCCCAGACGTTTTTGGATTCTTTTAATAATACATCTGTCTTCTGAAGGCAGAAATTTAAGTAATTTATATTGTTTAAATGATAATATAGACCATTAATGTGTACATGCCATTTTTGGGGATTTTTGTCAAAAGATTCAAGTTGTTGTTGTTGTTCAATAATTAGGGTTTCTTGATACAATTTTTCTCTGGGTGTTAATGGTTGGTTAATTTGTGAAGATGATCCTAATTCTAATTCTAATTTTGTTTTCTTAAGTTTTTCTTGTTTTTGTTTCTTAAGGATATCCATTGTTCCCTTGCAAAAATTCCCTTGTTAAGAAATCTGGAATTGAATTATCTTTTCCTGCAATATGAATAATTTCAAAATTAAAAATTGATAATAAGGCTTGCCACCTGGCAAAGATTTGTTTAGCAGCTAAATTTTTTACATCTTTTTGTAAAACATCCTTAGCGGCTTTACAGTCTACTTTAACAGTGAATTTTTGATTAAGCAAGTCGTCTTGAAATTTTGTTATGCATAATACTATGGAAAGGATTTCCTTTTTTATTGTGGAATATTTAGATTGGGTTTCATTCCATATCCCTGAGTAATATCTTATTATATGGGTTTTACCATTTATTTCTTGAGTTAATATTCCTCCATATCCTATGTCTGATGCATCTGTAGAGACTGTCTTTGGTGCGTTTGGATCACATATTGTTAAACAGGGTAATTGTTTTACGTATAGCTTAATTTGTTTTATTACATTAGTGTGTTCTTTTGTCCAAGGTTTTGGGTTTTTCTTTAATCTGTCATAAAGAGGTTTGCAGATTTGTCTTATTTTTGGAAGGAAATCAGCTATGTAATTTAGTGATCCTAAAAATCTTTGTAATTGGGTTTTATCCTTTATTTCATCTGGAAATTTGTCTGCAAAGTCTATCGATCTTTGGATTGGTATTATAGTATTGTTGGTTATTTCATGTCCTAAGAATCTTATTTTTGTTTGATATAATTTTATCTTGGCTTTGGATAAAACTAATCCATTTTTCATCATTGTTTTGTAGAATATGTTTAAATGTTTTTCATGTTGGCCTAAATCTTTGCTGAAGACTAAAACATCGTCTATATAGACTATTATAAATGTGTAAGGGTTGAATATTTCATTCATTATTTTTTGGAATTCGCTTGGTGCATTTTTTAACCCAAATGGCATTACATTCCATTCGTATTGCCCAAATGGTACTGTGAATTCTGTTTTATATCTATCATACTCTGCTATTTGGATTTGCCAAAATCCTGATTTCATATCAAATTTTGAAAATATTGATGCATTGTGAAGTCTTTTTAATAAATCTTGTTTATTTGAGATTGGATAACTAATCCATTTTAAGGCTGTGTTTAATGGTTTATAGTTTATTACTAACCTTGGAGCTCCTCTCTCGATTTCTGCATTTTTTGTGACATAGAAAGCAGAGCATGACCATGGTGATTTGCTTTTTCTTATTAATTTTTTAACTAATAAATCTTTTATTTCTTTTTTACAATATTCTAATAAATCTTGGTTCATTTGGATTGGTCTTGCTTTAGTTGGAATCATTCTTTCATTGAACTCTTTTTCATATGGTAATGTTATGACATGTTTCTTTCTTTCCCAAAATGTTGTAGGGAGGTCAGAACATAAGGTTTTTTCAAATTTTTCTAATATCTTTTCGATTGTAATTTTGTATTCTTTTGATTGTAATTTTTCTTCTAACTTTGTATTATGTAAGTCTTCTTTTAAGAATTCAATTTGTTTTTGTAATGAATTTATTTTTGATATATTTGTTTTTTGTACATTGTTTACATCATGAGTAGAAACTGGATATAGAAATTTAAATATTATTTTTTGTCCTAGTATCTTTGTTTCTACTCCTTGTTTGGATACTTTAAAGGGATATAACATTTGTAAAAAGGGATTTCCTAATATTACTTTTGTATTTAAATCTTTTACAAGTATTAAACTTGTTTTAAAACAAATGTTATTATTACATATATGAGCTTCTGGTATTTTATATTTAACTTTTAATAAGGAAGAATTTGCTGCTGAAAGGTTTTGCTTTGTCTTAATAAAATATTTAGAAGGTATTATACCTTGTTCTATGCAGTTTAAATCTGCTCCTGAGTCTAACATGGCTATCCCTTCATATGTAAAAGTTCCTATTGTCATTTTTATGGTGATATACCATTTTTGAAACCTAACTTTATTTATTGCATAAACACTTCCTTCTGTATCCTCTTCTGTTGAAGAATCTGTTTCTGTTTCTGTATTTTCTCTAGTATTTATTTTTATTCCTTTAGCTTTTGAAAAAGGGTTTTGAAATGGTTCATCCAATTTTTTAGAAGGTTCTCCTTTGTAAGTTGCACTTATTTGTTTTTTAATTTCATGTATTGTTATTTTTGCTTCTAATTCTTTTTGTGATTTTTGTAATTCTAAATTATTTTGTTTTAATAATTTTATTTCTTGTTTTATTTCTCTGATTTCTCTTTGTAAATCTACTGAAGAAATTTGTTTCTTTTTATCTTGAAACATTTGTACCACGTCTTCATAGTGAGACGGTGTTGACGGTTCTGGTTTTTCTTCATTTATGGTTTTCTCTAATTGTCTTAAGAATTTTCGTTTTATAACTGGTTCCTTAATTTCTTTAATTTTTTCTAATATTTCATCATATTGTTCTATAGTATTAATTTTGGTTGTACACATGCATACTCCTTTGCAACCATTTTGACATTCATTAATTTCTTCCTCATTATCTGTGTTGTCTGTGCTGAAGGAGGGGTCTTCTCCACTGGTTTGTTCATTTTCTGTGGTTGTTACTTCTAGATTATCTATTTGGGATATTATCTGGTCTATTTCTTTTATATTAAGGTTATTGCAAATTTGTTTTATTTGTTTTCTAGCTGGGCAATCTCTAGCTATATGTCCAGGTTTTCTACATAAAAAGCATTTTATTGTCTTTTTATAGGTATTCGAATGTTTGTTACTTTTTCTGTATTTCTTATTGTTGTATTTATTTCTATATCTTTTCTTATGGCTTGAGTTTTTATAATATTCAGGAGTCTCATTTGTATATTTTTTATTTGTTTTTCTATGTTTCCTTCTGTATGTGCTGTTTTTATGGTAAGGACTGTAATTTTGTTTCTTTTTATGGGGTGATTTTAATCTTTCAAATCCAAATTGTTCACACCAATGTCCTAGTTCTTTTCTTGTTTGTGCGCTTTTCTTCTTTAATTTAATACTTAATCTTTGATCTTGGCAAAGTTTTAAACCAGTATTATTTACGCAAGTAATTAGGTCTCCATAGGTTAATTCATTATAAGAGATTCGGCCATATTTTTGTTCTATTGTGTCTTTTACTTTTTCTGAAAATAGTCCTGGTAATCCTGTAATAAATTTTTCTTTTCAATAAATGTTATTTGGGTCTGCCAGGTTAAAAACTCTTTGCAGGAAATTGTCTTTATACCATTTGAATTGTTCCAATTTTCTACACTTTAAATTTTGTAGTATTTCTGAGTTTCTTTCTGTATATAAATCTATATCCCCTATGAAATGGGCAGTGATATTGAATATTAGTGTTATTAATTGTGCCGGTGCAGGTCTTCCTTGTTCATCTAATAAGGGTTGCCCTTGAGCATCTATTCTTACAGAGGATAAAATTTCATTTTTTATTTCATTTCCTAATAATTTATCCCACCATGTGCATAATTGTCCAGTAAAACCTAAAATTATATTTTCTACAGCTTGTCTTTCTGTGATATTTGTTGTTTTGTAAATATTGCCTACAATTATCATTTCTTTTGTTTTATTAATAATTTCCATTTCACTTAGTCCATCAATGTTCCATTCATATATGTTTTTTGCATTGTTAGATTTTTGTTGTTCTCCTAATATTTGCAAATCTTCTGCTTCTCTTTTGTGATTAAGAAAAGTTCTTATAGCTTGTATAGGTATCATTTTATTATTAGAGTTGTCATTTTCTTCTGAGGATGGAATTGATTCTGAATCAGATGAGGATGCTTCATTATATTCTGTTAATACACTAATGTTTTTACTCCTACTTGTTTCTTCTTTTATTTGTATATAATTTTTCACATTTTCCATTAAATCATTTAGAGGATTATGTAATGTTGGTCTTGCTCCTGATATTCTGAATGGATTTTTTGCAGGTGGTATCTGCTTTACATATTTCATTGGTTCTTCTCCTTTTCTATTGGATGGTGTTATATTGTACAATTCTGAGTATTCTGTATATCTTTGGGATTTAATTCCTGTTTCTGGTTGTTTATTGACTGGTGTGGAAAAATCTGTTAAATTGATTTCTTGTACTTCTCTTTTAGTTTCTATTATTCCAGTTGTAACATTATCTATTTTATCTTCTACTCTGTTTAATTGTTTTCCAATTGTAAATAAGGATAGATTTGTCCAATTATTCTGTAAATGTAAATCCTTGGTAATTTTTTCTTCTATTTGATCCGGGTAGACTATTGGTAATATTCCATGACTTATTCCATTTTTAGCAAAATAAGTTGGTTCTAAAGGAGGTCGTTCTCCTTCATAATACTGATCATGACTTGGTAATTGATTTGGAGCTACTTTATACCATTTTCTAATCTTTTGAGTTATTGGAGTTAATTTATATAAATATTCATCATTTAAGAATTCAAAGAACGGTATATGCATCTCTTGGATTTTGCAGAATTCATAATATGCTTCTTTAATTATTTTTTGTTCTTTTTCATTATATGTTTTGAAAAATAATTCTTTGTTTTCATTATTTTCTTCATTTTGGAAATCTTCTCTTAATACTTTTTTGCTTAATTTGAATTCATTTTTTATCATATTTACTGTAAATTCACTATCTTCATATGGATGTACAAAATTTCCATTTCTTCTTATTCCAGTATTATCTGTTTCAAATTGGTCTTCTGTTTCAATTTCTGATTCTAAAATTGGTCGGTTATTTTGCGAATTATTTCCTTGTTGGTATTCATGTATTCCTGAAGTGGATCTTCTAGAAGGTATTTCAAAATTAAAATTTTTATTTCTATTTAAAGATTGTGTTCTTTTAAATTTTAAGTCTACTGAGCCATCTTCATATTGTGTAATTTGTTCTAATTCACTTGTTTGTCTATTTTTTATTTTTGTATATATATATATATATATATATATATATATATATATATATATTTAGACATAATACCTGCGGAGCTTATCACCGTTGACTGGGTGAACAAAGGAATTGCCGTCCAAGTCCGCAAGCTTCATTGCTCCTCCCGAGAGTATATTATGCACCACATATGGGCCAATCCAAACGGGTTCCCATTTCCCCAGAGGTTTGTCTCTGGTAGGGGGCTTTACTTTCAGCACTAAGTCACCCTCTTTGAAGTCTCTGGCCTTGACCTTTTTGTCGAATGCTCTGGCCATTCGCCTCTGGTAGGCTCGGGTGTGTTCCATGGCTTTTAGCCTCCTTTCATCAAGTAGGGCCAATTCATCCTGCCGACTGCGTAACCATTCTACTTTATTAACGTTGTTTTCCAGGAGGACCCTTAATGACGGGATTTCCAACTCTACTGGCAGCACTGCTTCCATCCCGTAGGTCAGGGCGAAGGGAGTTTCTCCTCTAACAGACGTTCTATAGCCCCAGAGTGCCAGATGCAGCTTTTCAGGCCAGTCACGACCACGGGTGGCCATTTTCTGGATAATCCGTTTGAGGGTCTTATTGGCAGCTTCTACTGCTCCATTGGTCTGAGGCCTGTATGGGGACGATTTGTGGCGAGTGATTCTGAATTTCTGACAACAATCTATCGCAATCCCCTTCAAAGTGCGACCCATTATCTGAAATGACCTCATTGGGCACCCCATATCTACACATGATGTTTTCTTTGACAAACTGGGCCACCTTCTTGGAAGTGAGGACCTTATAGGACTTTGCCTCTACCCACTTAGTGAATTAGTCCACTGCCACTAGCACAAATTCATGCCCATTGCTTCCTGTTGGGGCTATCTTCCCTATTACGTCAATACCCCAAGTTGCAAACGGCCAAGGAGTCGTCATACAGTACAGTTCATGAGGCGGGGGATGATTGAGGTTGGCAAACCGTTGGCATTTGTCGCACTCTCGGACATGCTGGACACAGACTGTTTCCATGGAAATCCAGTAATAGCCCATTATGAGGATTACTTGAATCAATGCTCTGGCATTCATATGAGGACCGCAGGAACCATTGTGGATTTCGGTCATTAACTCTCTTGCCCTTTCTTGGGTGACACATAAGAGGAGTGGTCCCTGGTACCGTTTCTTGTACAGGTCGCCCCCTAGAATGACATAGTGAGAGGCCAACCATTTCAAGGCTTGCAAGCTTTTGGCTTTGATGCCTTCCCTTGGTCTACCTTCTTCATCCCTGCAAGCCGACTCCCCATCTTTGAGGAACTGATAAATCTGACTATACCAGGGTTCCTTGACAGGCTCGGGTCCCAAGTCTATTTCACAACAGAAAGTCGGGGCTTCTCTCCTACCCACTCTGAATGGTTTTATTGCTTTTCCCTTGGGGATCTCTACCAATGAGGCTAGAGTAGCTAAGGCATCTGCAAATCTGTTCTTCTCTCTCGGCAGGTAATGGAAAGTTACTTCTCTGAACTGCTCAGTCAACTCTTCCATGTAGGCATGATACCTCTGAAGGTTAAGATCCACAGTCTTCCACTTGTTGGAGACATGGTTGATGATCAGGGCTGAGTCTCCATAGACCTCGAGTTCCTTGACATTTCTTTTTAAGGCAGCCTCCAAACCAACAATACAAGCTTCGTACTCTACAGCCTTGTTCGTGACAGGGAAGTTCAACTTGATGGCTATTGGCGTGTACTCATCTTTTGGGTCGACCAGTAGCATTCCAACGCCATTTCCCCTTTTGTTAGAACCTTCTTCAAATCGGTTCTCAGGCTCAACTGCGAAGATCCCTTCATCCGGGAACTGGGGTTCAGGCCCTCGGTCCTCATTGCTAGGAAAGTTTGCCAGATGGTTTGACAACGCTTGACCCTTGATTGCCTTCCTCGTCACATAGTTGATGTCATACTCAGCTAGGAAGAACGACCACTTTGCTAGACGCATGGAAAGGGAAGGCTTGTCAAAGATGTACTTGATGGGGTCCATTTTCGAGACCAAGTCCACAGAGTGGGCCTGCATGTAATGATTCAGCTTACCGACTACCCAGACCAGTCCTGCACAAGTCTTTTCACACGCTGAGTAATTGAGCTCACTTCCTTGCAGCTTTCGACTGACAAAGTAAATGGCATTTTCTACCCGAGAGTCCTTCTTTTCCTGAGCAAGCATAGCCCCAACTGCCGTATCAGTGACAGTGAGATAGAGCAGAAGAGGTTTCTGTCCATGTGGGGGGCATAGCACCGGGGGATGTACTAGATATGCCTTGATTTGGTCAAAGGCATCCTGGCATTCCTCGATCCATTCTGTGTCTGCATTTTTCTTTATGAGCTTGGCTTGCACATGCTAGTCAGCTGGTTGATAAAACGGCTGATTTACTGTAATTTACCCATAAAGCTTTTGACCTCTATCTGGGTTCGAGGCGGCCTCATGTCCATAATGGCCTTGATCTTTCGGGGATCGACTTCAATACCTCGTTCTGTGACCATATACCCAAGCACTTTTCCCCTTGTCACTCCAAAGGTGCATTTGGCAGGGTTCAGTCTCATGGAATGTTGTCTCAACCTTTCAAAGAACTTTCGCAGGTCAACAAAGTGCTGTCCATCCACACCTTTGGAATGGATTATCATGTCATCGACATAGACCTCAATTTCCTTGTAGATCATATCGTGAAAGAGTGCAGTCGCTGCCCTTTGATACGTAGCCCCGGCATTCTTAAGTCCGAAAGGCATCACCGTATAGCAGTACATCCCCCACGGTGTGGTGAAGGCTGTCTTTTCTTGGTCCTCCTAGGCCATCTTGATCTGGTTGTAGTCAGCAAAGCCATTAACGAAGGATTTGACTTCGTAGTTAGCAGTGGCGTCCACCAGAATGTCTATGTTTGGCAATGGATAGTCGTCCTTGGGACTGGCCTTGTTTAGATCCCGAAAATCTACACAACAGTGTACCTTCCCATTGGCCTTAGTCACAGTCACTATGTTTGATAACCATGTCAGATATTCGATGACCCTGCTGAATCATACCCGCAGTAGCTTCTCAATTTATTCTTTGACCTGTAGAGACCATTCTGGCTTGATCTTTCTTAGTTTCTGCTTTACTGGCTTGGCATCTGGTGCTAGAGGGATTATGTGCTCCACAATCGAGCTGTCTAGCCCCGGCATATCCTTATATGACCATTCAAACATATCCATGTATTCTCTGAGCAGATTGACCAGTCTGTCCTATTCAGCCCCCTGGAAGAAGTTCCCAATCTGTGTCTCTTTAGGTTTCTCGACAGTACCCAAGTTAACACTTGTCAAAACCTCCTCGGCTGCTTGGGCCCGGTTTTCCTCTTTATCTGTAACCTGCTTAAAGATTTCTTTAATGTATTGTTCGTTTAGTGTGTTTGCATCTTGTTCAAATGATTCATTATTAACTGGTGTTATGTTATTAGTTAATTTATCATTTGTTAAGTTGGCAATAAGGGGATACTCAGAAAGATCTATCATTTCATTTAAAGCGAAAGGAAAGATGACATTGGCTATATATTCATAACCTTCAGGCGTGAGGCCTTCAGATGACTCGGAGGACTGGAATTCGAAGACTCCTGACTCAAGGGTACGGATGACAGGGTGTTTGACATGACTGAACTGAGAGGGACGGGGGACCAATACAAGCTCCGTGATCATTTGTTGTCGGCTGGCTATCGGCCCTGAGAATGTCTCCCAATTCTTTAAAGGCATCTCTTTCTTAGTCACCAAAGTGCGGGGATCAAAAGGTTCTTCACCATCGTCTCCAATTACGGCAACTATCTCGTCATCTGAGCTGAAGTCGATCAAGTCAGGAACCTGTGCTTCTTCATCAAACAGCTTCTGCAAACCTGACTCACTGTCCTCACTACTGGCAGCTTCTATCTGGCCGATCTTTGGAAGAGCTAACTCGAAGGCAAAGAAATCCATTACCCCTGATGGGAAAAGTACTGGCTCTTTGAAACGGTCTGGGTTTCCTTTGAAGACATACTTGTTCTGAACAGTAGTGGTAGCCCCAGGAATGTCCGGCAAGTCAAGGAACATCCTCCGAACAGGATTTGCTGGTTTTCCCCGAACTTTCTCAAGGTTTTCCAGAAGAATTTTCCTCAAGGAGAGCTGACTATCACTTTCATCATATTGGGTCCCACCTCTTGTGAAGTAATGGGCCAGATACAAATTGTAAGGACGAAGATGGATCCCTTCATTTCGCTTTTCCTGAACTGTTCCTTTAGCCTTTCTGTCATCCTGAGAATTCGGTTTGTATCCCAAGCCGTGTCGGGTGGTCTGTTCCTTTGCATCAATGACATCATTGCGACCCTGAAGTCTTTTACCCAGTCCAAGCCCCGAAAGATAACCCATCTTTCTCATCATTCGCATGGCAGGAGGTATTTTGTCAGAGGTAGCAGTGAGGTCCGTGCAACACTCTTGCGCTTTGGAGGAGGCTACAGAGAATTCGGTCAAGGCAAGCCCTTCGTCATCATGTTTGATCTCCAGTATTGGGATACCTCCCGTGCTGGTTCCTTCCACGGTGACACTGTCTCCATAGATAGTAGTGATAGTCCCATCACTTGACTGAAACTTGACGCATTGGTGCAATGTAGAGGCTACCTCATTTATCTGGTGAATCCAAGGTCATCCCAGCAAGGCGATGAATGAAATGGGAATGTCGATCACTTGGAAGTCTACATCCATGGCCTTTTTTCCAAACCACAACTTGAGAGTAGCAATCCCCAAAACCGATCGAGCAGTGGAATCGTAGGCCTTAATAGTTTGACTGGAGGTTTCAAATCTGTAGGCTTCAAATCCAACAAATCCATCATTTTCGCTGGCAGGACATTCATTGCAGACCCTCCGTCAACTAACACCCTGGGAAATCGGCGTTCTTCCAACTGGACTGTGATGTAAAGGGGCTCGTTATGACTGGCTCCATATTTCGGCAGGTCCATTCCATAGTGGATATTTCCAATCATCTGGACGACCTCATCTGGGGTGACATCTATGGGCACCATGGTCTTGGCCAAACTTTCTTCTAGTTTTAGTTTGTGAGGGTATGAGGAGGTTAACAGGGACCACAGGAAAATGTTGGCTTGAGTACACTTCAACTGAGTCAACACCGGGTCCTCCTTCTCGGAGTCTGGCTTTTCTGCTTCTGGCTTGTAAGGTCTTTTGTCTGTCTTCGGTTCGGAGATGGCATTTCTTTTGTCACCCTTAGGCTGTTCCACACTCATATGTCCAGACCGAGTCATCGCATAGACATTAGACTTTTTCGAGTCATCAGTCCTACCGGAGGATTCCTTCAGCTCTTCCAGGGTTAAAGGCAGGCTTTTGCTGGCGCATGGCTAACTCTGCTGATTAATTTGATTAACAGCACTACCAGAGGTATAGGCAGCTTCCTGAATCTGATCCCAGGTTACAGGCTTCCTGGCCTTTTCTGAATTCTGACTTCCCCATTGGCTTAGCAACTGACTGATTTCAATTTCTTCTTTCTCACTCAAAGCCTTGACAGTTTCATTCAGGCTTTTCAAGGTCAACATGCAACAGGAATTATCGTTCCCAGGGTTTGGAGGTTTGCTAGTGGCTTCCTCACCTTGACATAGCAACTTTTTCAACAAAGCAGGGTCACATTCCTCATCACTGTCAAACATATCCCTTCTCTCCCTCGGGGTCAACCTTCTGACGGCATATTTGACATTGGCCAAACACTTCCTGAAGTGGGAGATTCCATCATCGATAAGGATTTCTGTGGTTTCAAACCTTATGGTAGGTTCCTGTTCTTTACTCACAGGAGGGTTTTTTGGGCTTTTTGACTTCTGGGCTAACCACTCTTCTACCGTTCCTTCCGACATTTCAACTATGTCTTCCTCGGTTTCACTACAATAACTTCTATTGGAACTTTCGTCTTGACTCTAATGACCAATGATGGCAAAAGAAGGTCAGGATACTTGGCGCCATATAAGGGGTATTCTGGATTCTCCCCCTGACTTAGGGATTACTAAGAAGATATCACTGTCGTTGTAAGATAGGAAGGGGACCGGGGTCGCTTCAAACTTGAAGACCCTTTCTAGGGATTCCATACATTCTTTCTCGAACAAAGTCTCAGGGGTGACCCTTAACACCGCAATGGAGTCCACTCTTCCCGATGGGGGTTCAACCTCAATGACGCTTACGTGTTCTAGATCAGCGGGTGGAGCCCACTTCCCTTTTTCAGCTAAAGCTTCGTTCAAGTTTTTCCATTCACCAACCAAGTCTTTGTAGGGAGTGTTGAATTCTAGGATGTGGAATTCATACACTGCCTCATCTGAGCTTGCATCCATTTTCTCTTTCGAGCCCTTGCAAAGGTGACAGCCACACTTTGAGGTAATACAGTCCTCCTTTCCAGGCCTGTGATTTTCTACCCTATCTGGTCCTCCGGGTTTCACTTCCATTGACTCCATGTTCATTCCTTCTACCGAGCTGTCATCATCACTGTAAATCCATCCATTCCTATTCTCATTTTCGACTGACTCTTCACTGTCACTGTCTAGGAGATAGGCAAATTCACGAGTGTTGATGAAGTTGGAAAGGTCGGGTTGATACTGGGGTTTCGGGATCAGGGAATTTGGTTCATGCTGATGAGTGGGAGTGAGTCCTGTGGGATAATGCAGAGACTGAGTGACTGGGATGGCCGTGGCATTTGGTCTCTGTTGGTAGGGAACAAAGCTGGGTCTTATCTGAGGAGGCGAGGGTGTTGGAGCCCTAATGGCCTGAGAGGTTGGAAAGGACTGAAAAGGGGTAGTCCTTGGTAAAGGATCATAGGTGGATGGAGGAGGGCATTGGTTATAGGCTGGGGGAGCTGAGATTGCTGCTTCTGGAGTCTCATCTTCTACCATAACCAGGGAACCATTGGCTTCGACCACTATCTGAACCCGATGACGACGGAGCGCATCGATTAGCATGGCTTGCTGTTCCTCATGGACCTTACGACTGTTTTCCAAGGCTAAGGCTAGCTCTTCTTCCCTAGTCATCGGGTTACCCAAACCACTGTTGTTTTCTGTCAAATCTGTCATTCTGACTCTCTGGGCTGACAAAACTGAGGCTTCTGGCGAGCTATCTGAGAATTCTGCACTGACAAGCCACTGACCCGATATTCTCACCCACTTCTTTCTAGCTGCGGGAAAGGGATAGGCAAGGTTTAGACTCTGGGGTAGGTGTTTAGGCTGAAGTCTCAAGCAACATGCAAATTAAGAATCTTCCAGTTTACTTAAAATATTGTCTTTTATTTATTTCTATTTGGTTGGAAAAGGGGTTGCCCTTATTTTTCGCAATTACTCTATATCCTGGATCAGAGGGTTCCGTCACTACGTCTATAAGCCCATCGTTTTCCACCTGTATTTTGACCTCCCAGGGTGGACAGCCTCGGGCGAGGGTCCTATAGGGCACACGAATCCCACCGACCGAGAGAGAAGAACGCTCCTAGGGCCTAGTGGGTCATAGGAAATTTTAACGCACGAACGATGCGAATTATGGTCAAGGCAATGCCGGGAAAGTCTCGTCTTTCAGCCTTAACGGAATTTCAGCAGATTTTCGCTTGCGCGATTGATGTTTTGACTTTTGGCATTGGTCCAAGAAAATAATGGAATGGGTCAGATGGTAAAAGCCGAATGACACGGTGTCACATTGAACTTTGTTGCATATGTTGCGTGAGTTAAAGTCAAAGTCAATGTCAGGTCAAGATCTTGCCAATTTTTCCTTGACGGAATTTCGACAGAGCTCCGCTTGCGCGAAAGATCTTTTGATTTTTGGCGTGGACTCAGGCTTGACTCTTACGTATTCTGTGCGGGTCAAAGTCAAAGTCAATGCCGGAGTCAAGATTCTGCCAATTTACCTTGGCGGAATTTTGGCAGAGTTTCGCTTGCGCGAAGGATCTTGACTTTCAACATGGGCTAAGGTTTGACCTTTACGGGGGTATGCGATTAGGCTGTATGACACAGTCTAGACCAAAAACCAACCAAAAGTCACGGTTTTAAAATGTGTGACACGGACTGTGCATTGGTCGACACTGGCTGCCATTGGGAGTTTGGGATGATTCCGTGCGCGCACGGGAGCATCGTAATGTTGTCCGTGACTGCAGCTGAACAACCACCCCGGGTTAAAAGGACGTGCGTGCAAAGTGTACAGGATATAAAGGTGCGCGTAGTGTGCGGCCTCCTAAAAATGTTCCTTTTTGAGTTAAAACAAAATTTTTCAGAAATGTGTTTTAAAAGGAATGATTTTCGGGACGGGGGAAATGCAACAATTAAGCACGTAAATTTTCTGGAGCCTGGTCAGCCTTGGAACTGAATAGCCCCAAGCCGCCAAATCTGCCAGATTAACCTCAGATTGTGTCCTGGTGGAACTGCCCAAAGAAGCGGCCCGGCTATGATCCAGGCAGATCAAGTCGTACGGTTGGATCAAGCAGTTTTCCAGGTTCCAAAATTTTTTCATTTCCAGGTTGTTTCCCGAATATTTTGGCACCTTTTCAGCTCCAGAAATCTTCCTGTTCAGTATTCAGAATGTGCACAATCCCAAAAATCAAAATGCATGCAAAGCATAAGAAAGAAAGCAAGCACGAAATTTGGATCTTCGGCGGAAGGCTAACCCACAAAAGTTTTTCTTTTGAAAGGATATTTAATGGTTTCCACCTATATACCAAGGATATTGAAAGGATACAGGCACGTGGCATTGTTCTACCATAACTTATCCTCGACTCCCCAAGGAGGCGTTGAAGAGGAAATTTAATGGTTTCCACCTATATACCAAGTATCATTTTAAAAAACTTATTTTTCCCCAGCAGAGTCGCCAAACTGTGAATGTGTGCCCAAAGATTGCGGCGTCTTTCTTTGTTGAACCGCTTCGTGTAAGGGGTCACCGCTTCACATCGGTTTGAAGACATCCGGTTTAAATTGAAAAACGGAGTTGCCACGCCATTTTGATTTCCTCAAAACTTTGAAAAAATGGAATAGGGTTCGGAGGTTAAGTTACTCCTTGGGAAGAACGTTTGGCGTTCACCCAAGAAGCCTTGCCGAAGCAAGTCTTTCAATATTCATTTTTCGTGCTTGTTTTGTGCTTTCATGTGTGTGTGTGATTTGATAAAGGGGATGGAATGTGCCAAGTTGTCTTCCGGACGTATAAACCATGAGTTGGTTATCACTCGGGATTCCTTGTATTTTGATATGTTTGGGACTTTGATCCCGTGCTCATCTTGGACTTATAATCATCATTAAGTGACCTTTGGTCATATGTGATTGGAATAGGGACACCTCTTTTAGAGTCCAAGAATGAGACTCTTTAGAAAGGAAGGACATTTGCCCATCAATCCTACATCTTGAGACGATTTGAGCTTGATAGGGACATTTATGCTCGTCTCAAGTGAAGATCGGAGATGTAGGGGCTTAGGTTCGTCCATTTCTAAAGGGACTTCGACTATGACAACTTTATGTGGAGGAAACGATGTAAAGATGAGACCTTTACACCGCTACGCCCCAAGAGATGCTTCAAGTACCAAAAGGGACTAAGGGGAGGGGTATAAAGATTGGATCTTTATACTCATCCTATGCCTTTTTGTGCCTTAGGAAGGTCACTAGGCAATCCTTGGAGAGTGATCCAACCATGAGGGAAATGTGGGAGTTACATTTAAAGGTAAAGATGACATTTTTATGCAAACAAGTGTAATGAACACTATGAAAACTAAGACTAGGAATATAAAGGGAGGACCTTTGAGGCTTTCCTATGTCCTTTAAGAACTTTTTAGGTGGACAATCCTTGGAAGCAAGGTCAATGGGAAGGGGATGACATTTATGAAAGTAAGATGACATTTTTATGAAAAGATGACATTTTTATATGATAAAGATGACATTTTTCACATCATCATGTGAGGAATCCACCCTAGAACAAGCCATTTGTGGTCTTTTGTTCATCCTTGGGATGGATTCTCCATGAATCTCATGTGAAAAGGGGAAAGGGGATATGATGATCTACATAGTAAAGATTTGATCTTTATGACAATAAATCACATATAAAGGCAATAAATAGCAAGATAAATGGCAATTAGGCAATATAACAAGATAACAAGTATATTTCAAGAATAGAGGAAGGAGAGGTTACCAATGGTGGTGTTCCTCTATCTCCCTTGAGGTTTTCCTAAGGAAGGAGTGACTTTGGATGAGTTTTGGAGAGGAGGGAGGTGATTTTGAGAGGGTTTTGGTTTCTGTAAATTTGTATTTTAAATTTGACAGAGTAACAGTGCTCAAAATTGTATATCAAAATGAATAGAGGAGGCCTCTATTTATAGGCAGTTTTGTGCTTCCTAATGAAGCCGTGCAGCATTAACCATTGGCAAATGAAGCCGTGCGGTCTTATCCTTTAGTGACTCAGCCTGTTTCTAGAACCATGCAAGGTGGCATTCTAGAAGGCCTTTCCAGAGAGGGACTACGTGGAATTTTAATTCCTAGCAAGTCCTTTGCCCCTTGGAAGGTTTGGGAAAGTTTCCAAATTGCCCCTGAACTTTAGGAAAGTTCGAGGAATTGCCGAAAAACTTAATCGAAAGGCATGAGCCAGATTTGGGTACTTACAATTGGCAGCTCCATGTGCCTTTTTGTTCCTCCTCCTGTCACCAAGGTCGACAATTCTGTTCATGTTGGCTTCTTGCTCGAGAGTAAGGACTGCACGACCAAAAAAACATTTAGCAAAGGAGTATGCAAGGAAAATGACAGAAAAATTATAGAAAAATCTAAAAGTACTTAACCGCCATAGTGGCCTCTGCACTGACCCGATTACTTTTTGCAGAAGTGAAATTGGGATTCAAACCTCTCCCTCTCGTGTATCACCCAATCTGGGTACCTAAGATTACGGATGATTGGCACCAAAGGGGCTACCTCCCCATCTCCTCCTAAAATCATTCCAGCATGAATGAAGAAATCCTTATTTGACCAAGGGTGGCCCAACTTATGGTGCTCTTCCGAGCTTCCAGTATCAACCTACGAGTAAGCTCCCCGCTCCACTCTGGACCCAATAATCCTCCTCTTTCATAGGTGGGGTGTCGGCCCGGGCAAAGGGAACTCCCATCCCTTTCTGCTCTCCACCAATATCATATGGCTATTCCACCCTAACACCTTGTCAGGCAAATTGATAAACAATTTTGGGGCCTTAGCTTTGGCCGGGGTACTTATTCTAAAGGTCTTCTCATTCATCACGACCTTGAAGAACCTCCTAAAGGCATGCATACAGGGCTCATACCCCACAAACCTTCTCACCATGGCAACGCAGACTAGAACCCTCACTGTATTGGCACCCAATTACATAGGAACATTTGCCATACACTCCAAGAACTCACATATGAATATGAAGGGATCTAGAGGAAGACGTAGACCGGCCTTGAAATGACCGTAGTAAAAGGCCACATTGGTTTTACTAAAGACCCAGTGTATCCATGACTGGGCTTTCCTTTGTCTCACAGTGAAGTGGGTAAGGTGGAAGTCGTCACGAGAGACCTCAAAGAAGTCGTGCATAATGTTGATACAGGACTCTGCATTCTTCCTTCCTATTGCCGGCTTGGGGGCCACATATCCCCTCTCATTACGATCTGGGACCACGGTTGAGCAGAATTTGTCCACTATATTGCCAGAGGAAGAGCTCAATGATGAAGAGGTAAAAGTCTGTTGAGCTGCCATATCTATAGAAGACACAGAAACAGGGGAATCAGACCTAGTTGAAGTATGTTCCGAGCTATCTAGGGACGACCTAAATTCCCCTGGGAAGGCTAACCTCTCTCTAGGGAAGGGGGGTTTATTGGACTTAATGTAGAAGATTATGAGGTGGTCTATCAGTTTATTGAAGAGACGAAAATGAATAATCCGTGGATAATCCGCCTCCAAATCCCCCATACTCTCACCAGCTGGAAACCCTACCTCACCATAGAACAAGCTCCACCTATCTAAGATGGTGATACACTCCTCTCTGGTCAACTCCCTCCATGGACCCTCTAACCTCTTATAAATCCTAAGGTTTGTGCAGTTATAGACATACCTAACACCTAGCTCGAATCCAAAGGTTCTAGCCATGGCGGAATAAAAAGGGGAAACTTGAAATTAAACCTAGAACAGAGTAATTGAAGGGTACCTTGATGATTTGGGGAAAGGTGGAGTTCGACGACGAAACGGAATGCTTGATTATGTTGAAAATCGAATTCCTTGCTTTTGTTCTTGTTGGGTGTTTAAGAGCTTAAGGATGGTAAAGTTTGAAAAGGAAAGAAATCCTTCCTTATATACGCCTCCAAATCCTTACCTGAATTGGAAGGGGTGGGGGACATAACCGTTCCGTTGATAGAATAAATGTTCCACGACGGTTCCTAAGGCAGTTGTCCAATCGCCAGAACTGTCCCATTATGACGAGAATTACGGCGGATTAAACAGCGCATCCAACCACTGAATGTGAATCGTCGAGAGCGACCTACTTCTGCTCAGTCGACCCCCCAACAACGAACAACATTAATCATCACCAAATTTCTCATAACTTCTTGGTCGACAAAGTCAACTCAGAAAGTTGGGGGCCACTGAACGGAATAAAAGTGACGAGCCAGGCCCAACGTATGAAGCCCAACATTTCAAACATCATGAAGACACAGCTATTGAATGGGCCAATTCAATTGCTACAACACCAACGATCCAACAACAAAGATTAGTCGACCTAGCTCATTGTCCGACCATCCTTGCTCTCGACCTAGCTTCGTCCGACATACGATCATCTACTTGTACAATCTCTGCTTGGTAAAGGCGCGAAGTCAGGTCGACCTCGAATACCAGGCGACCTCGACCTACAAAACATGCGCCTATCTACGACTCAATCTTTAACCGTCTCCTACAATCACAGAGATTGTTACGCCTACATTATCTCCACGATTCAAGGGATTCCTTATTATCCTATGGAGTTCCTATATATACCAGACACATCCAACGTAAAAAGGTAATGTCTTCTTGGCTATTTTGAGATTACGTCATTTCATTACAGTTTATATCACCATATAACTCGACATCTCATCATCACGTCGGAGGGTCTTAGCCGGAGACCACCCCGACTAGTCGTTTGTTCGTGATTTCAGGTCATAGTTGCTGGAGATCAATCTATCGCTGGACTAAGACTGATCTGAATCGTTTCATGTGCCATTATTAATGTTACCCTCCTTTTATCTCCTGGGCTCCTTTATCCATATATTGATGAGCTTTCAAATTCAAATACGCTACTTAAATCAGATTTTACTCTTACCGATTTGAGATTTAACCATTTTGAGAATTTAAATAATACTTTGATCATCTTTATCTAAATCCTTAATTAAATAAATTCTAAAAATTTAATTTTAAATTTCAACTAAGACCATCAACAATGGTGTTGAATTTGGGTGCTGAAAAAATATTTTGGGTGTTGAAACCATTGGAAGGATAGTTGAAGGGGTGTTGAAAAAATTCAACATGTTGAATAAAATGAGATGGGGCCAGCTGAATTTACACGTGGTGTCCTGTGAATGGGCGGACATGGCGCGTGCCATACACGCGCCGACAGAGGCGCGTGTATGAGGCGGAAATCCTTTTTTTTTATCGGGACACTTGGCGTCTTCCGATTGGCTGGTTGAATTTCAGATTTTTTTATCCGATTTTTTTACCTCAATTATTTTATAATAAATTAAATTTTTTTTAAAAAAATCACACCAAAATTCATAATTTTTTTCCTCTATAAATAGAGACTTGTTTCATTTGATTTGGACACAAAAAAAACCCTCGTTTTTTAATATAAATTTCTTAATTATCCTTTGTTAATTTCCATTGTTAATTTTTCAATATATTTTTAGTGAAATGGATCCCAATAATAACCATTTCAACACTCAAAATTCAGGTAATTTTCCTTTTAACTACAACAATCCTAATAATTTTCAATTTGAAAATCAATCTTTCAACCAACCACGTTCTTAAAAATATACCAAATCTTTGTTTTCCACCAAATTTCATGCCTTCATATGTGCCAAATTTTCATCCATATTATGGGATGCCATTTCAACCACCCCTTTATAATCATAATCCTTATATGCCAATGGGAAATGAAAATGTTTCTTATTCTTGAGTATCAGAATTTTCAGAATTTTCAACACAAATGGCTCTTGGTAGCATGAGCGGTGGTAACAAAGGCACTCCAAATGCAGAGGGTTCAACCATTTCAACCGAAGAGGGTACAACCACTACTCGCAAGAAACAATCCAAATGGACCACTAAAGAAAATTTAGTACTACTTAGAGGGCGGATTAAATAGGAAACCGATAGTGTTGTCTGGAGAAATCAGAAATGGGATGTGTATTGGGGTAAAATTGCGGATTACTGTAACGACCATTGCTCATTTGACCCTCCCCGTGATTTAATTGCCTACAGAAATCATTATAATTATATAAACAAAATATTGGGGAAATTGATAGGTGCTTATGAAAGCGCTAAGCGTATGCAACAAAGCGGGTGGTCGGAGAATGATGTATTGACAAAAGCTCATGAACTATATAAAAGTAGTACCAATGACAATTTTACTTTGATTCAAGAGTGGCATGCTCTTCAAGACCAACCACGTTATGCAAGTTAGGTAGGAGGAAATACGGGATCTGATAGCAGTGAAAAGAGAGAACGTGAAAGTGATGTAAGTAATTCAAACTTGATTGGATCCATTCCTCGTCCTATAGGAAGGGAGGCAGCTAAGAAAAACTGAAAAAGGGTAGAAAAAAAAGATAAGGGAGTAGGCTTGGAAGTGATTTAATAGTTTTATTGTATTGTGAGTCGAGTCTATTGTTTCGTATGCTTATTATAACTTTTCTTTGTTTTAATAATAATTATCGTCATTTTTCGTATTTATTTAATTGCAATTAAAATATTAATTAATGTTGTGGGTATTTTTCAACATGGTGACATCTTCAGTTGATCCTGCATATCAAGATGTCATTACTCTGTAAGTATTGTTTTAATATTTACTTATTCAATATTTCCTAATATTCTTATTCTTATTTTTCAGTAATTAAGAGAGGAATGCGGGATATTTTCCAGCACGTTCAACAGACCTTCAACAGCTAGGGCGACTTGGTCTCACGGAGGTTGAAAGGATAAGCCAAAATCCTGAGATTGTAGGAACCGTATTGACTGCTTCATATTTACTTGTATTTAAGTGGAAATGGAGACGGAACATACACGAATGCTCACACGCACACACTCTACACACAAGCTCTTGTAATCCTCTCCATTATCTTCCAAAGTTGTATTTGTGATCATTATAGTGAAACTTTTAAGGTTGAAGACCTAACTCCCGGGGTTTTTTCCAAAGAGGTTGTCACCTCCAAGGTTTTCCTCGTTAACAAATCGTGGTGTCATTATCTCTTTTTCGTGCTTTTGTTCCATATAGTCGAATTCCACAGTCCCCTCCTTATTGTCCAATCCACACACTAAACAAAGTTAAGATTCTACTCTATTGTTTTTTCTACCAAAACAATTTGGCGCCCACCGAGGGGCCTCGTGGTTTATCGGTTATTTGGATCATTTCCTAGTCAAATTCACTATGTCTGCACCCCCCAATGTGTCCGCTGCCGGCAAAGGTCCCGCTGTTGCTACGACATCAGGAGGCAGAACTAGCTTGTTACCACCACCTCCTCGGAGGCCAGGACCTCGGCCAACTCGGCCTACGAAGACTCCACAAAAGGGGAAAACCTCTTCCAACGTAGATGCGACATCCAGAGTATCTGACCGGGTTGAATCAAAGGTTGGACCGGCAAGACGGCAACTCGAAGGTGCGACCAATTCCATGATTAAGATGCGAAAATATCAACGGCTCATCGTGTCTCGGCTTGACAACATATCTCAGCTGCGTGCGGGTTCTCAACTTTGACAACACCGGAGGATCTACATTCGAGAATGAATTCATCCCAATGGGCGAGTCCTCCTCAAACTCATCCGCGACATCCTTAATGATGTCGACATCCTTGCCAGGATACCCCATTAACGCCATCTTCCGCGAGGATTCACCCGTTCATCCCATTCATTGACAACACTACCGTTACGACTACTACGGACAACTACGGTTTGCTAAATAATCTTTTTAATAATAATAATTTCAATCGTATTCCTATGGCTGACCCTTTTGCGGGAAACCCACTAGCCAAACAGATGCGGGATCTTAGAGAGGCGATAATGAACGTGCCGGGCGTAACTCCCCCAATTCAACCGGTGACCTTGAGCTGTTACAATCAATCCCGGTTTGTCCCAGCAATTGCAAATGTCGACATCCCGGCGTTTGATGTACCATCTATGAAGTTGTATGACGGCACCACGGATCCGAGAGGAGCATGTTGCACACTATCAAGAAAAGATGGACATAATCCATATTCCGCTTCAATTAGGGAGGCTTGCTTATGCGGGGATTTGGATCCACCTTGTCTGGACCGGCTCTCAAATGGGCGATTAGGCAACCCCTAGGTTCAATTGGTTCATACGCCCGGCTCATCAACATGTTCTATAACCAATTCTCATGCGATCGACAATTTGAAAGATTGACAAGTGATCTCTACAATGTGACCCAACGGCCTAATGAAACTCTAAAGGATTATGTCCACCGGTTCAATAAGATAGTGCTAGAAATTCCCAATCTTGACATGTCGACGACCACGAAGCATTCAAAATGGGGGTGAAGAAAGATTCACAGTACTATCGGGATTTGGTGATGACTCCTTGTAAGCGGTTGGAAGAAGTCGGGAAGCGGGGCATTGAGATTCATAAGGCGGAGGAAGATGAGGCTGCGAAGATCGAAGTCATCGTCCAATATGTCGACATATGACCATCAGACAGAAGAGTGAGATCGTCCCATCGCGGGAACAACCGTTCCAATCCTTATCCGAGAATTGACACTAGCAAAATTAATTCAATAGACGGTGAGGATGAAGATAATGATAATGTGCCTAACATTTCGATTATTGTTTTTTACGTTGACATTTCGGGTGTACTCGTGCAATGAGCAACTGGGGACAAAGCCGAGATGGCCAAAGAAAACGAACAAAGCCACGGGATGGCGTGACAAATCAAAATGGTGCGCTTACCATGAAGACTTTGGACACGTTGCGAAGATTGCATCGCGCTAAGAAAGGAGATCGGTTACTTGCTCTCGAAAGGACATCTTAAGGAGTTGTTGGGATCCGAGAAGAAGAAGGTGAAAATGCGGAAGCTCCTCATGAAGCCGAAAGACCGGTTTCTCCCCGGCATCAACAAAGGTGATCAACTTCATCGGTGGAGGCTCGAAATATGTGGAACATCCTATTACGCCGCAAATCGACATGCTAAGGAGTCAAAAGAGGAGAAGCGGAAAGACGGCCCGGGATGTCGACACCCCTGCCGAGGATCCAATCACCTTTGATGAAAGCGATCGAGAGAACCTGCTAGAACCCCATCACGACGGTCTAGTTATTTCCTTGCAGATCGCCAACTGTACAATACGGCGTATCCTGGTTGATGGGGGCAGCTCTGTCAATCTTATTATGTTAGGTACCCTTAAGGAAATGAACATCCCAGAATCGGAGATCGTTAAGAAGTCTTCAGTGCTGGTAGGCTTCAGTGGTGAAGTCAAAGAAACGGTGGGGGAGATAAAACTTCCAATATACTCAAAGGGCCTCAACACCATGGAACGGTTCTGCGTAATTGATTGCGCAACATCTTACAATGTCATTCTTGGAAGACCGTGGATTCATGGAATGAAGGTCGTACCCTCCACTTACCATCAGTGTGTGAAGTTCCCAACACCTTGGGGTGTCGCTAAGATTTACAGTGATCAACAGGTAGCCAAGGAATGTTATAAAACTTCAATGAAGGCGTCGACGTCTCCAAAACAAGCATAGCAATTACCGAGGAAAGTACGTGAAGTCCTGGAAGCTAGGGAGGATGATGTGAAAGAAGTATTGCTAGACCCTTCCAACCCGGACATCAAAGTACTTATTGGCACTGACATCCCATCAGATATAGAAGAGAAGCTTGTGGACCTATTAAGAAGAAGAATAAAGAGTTTCGCTTGGAAGCATGATGACATGACAGGCATCAGCAAAGATGTCATCACTCACAAACTTAACGTAGATCCTAGCTTTAAACCAGTGCACCGTAAACGTAGGAAGTTTGCGAAACCAGAAATCAGATCATCAAGGAAGAGGTAGAGCGCTTACTCAAAGCCAACATGATACGGGAGGTCGATTATCCAAGATGGTTAGCAAACGTGGTTGTGGTAGAGAAGAGAAACGGGAAATGGCGAGTTTGTGTCGACTTCACCGACTTGAATAAAGCCTGCCCAAAAGATCCTTTCCCTTTGCCGCACATAGATTCGTTAGTTGATGCCACCTCCGGACATGAACTCCTCACATTCATGGACGCGTCCTCAGGATTTCAACAAATCCAGATGGAACCATCTGACCAAGAGGACATCGCCTTCATAACACCCACAGGTATTTATTGTTATATTGCCATGCCTTTCGGACTAAAAATGCGGGTGCAATGTATCAAAGGCTCGTCAACAAAATGTTTAAAGATCGGATTGGGGACACAATGGAGGTATACATCGACGACATGGTAGTAAAGTCCAAGAAAGCCGAGGATCACATAAGCAACCTCTCTCGAAGCTTTTGACATCTTGGATTGTTTCAATATGAAACTTAATCCGGCTAAATGCAACTTTGGAATGAAGGCCGGGAAGTTTCGGGTTACATGGTTTACTAAAAGAGGCATTGAAGCCGCCCCGAAACGGATACGTGCTATTATCAACTGTCATCACCTCAATCTGTCAAGGACGTCCAAAGATTGACGGGAAAGATTCTTGCACTCACGAGATTCATTTCAAAATCCTCGAGATCGATGCAAACCTTTCTACGACATCTTAAGAAAGAACAAGAAGTTCCAATGGGAGGACCAACATGAAGAAGCCTTTCGGGAACTCAAAACTTACTGACGACACCTCCCTTATTGGCCAAACCTCAGAAGGAAGAACATCTTTACGTCTACCTAGCGGTGTCCGAAGGCTGTAAGCGTGATCTTGGTGACGAACGAGATGGTAATCGGCAACCCATCTACTATATAAGTAAGACACTCTTAGATGCAGAGACCAGGTATTCTCATTTACAAAAATTAATTTTAGCTTTGATAAGCTTGCTTCTATTAAATTAAGGCACTATTTTGAAACACATACTATAATTGTACGCACTAACTATCCTATTAAGAATGTTATGAGAAAACCGGAGATGTCGGGTCGAATGGCGAAATGGTACTCGTACAATTAAGCACATACGACATCAAGTACGAGCCCCAGATCTGCAATAAAATCCCAAGCCCTAGGCGATTTTGTGGGCGATTTCGATCCAACCCTGCAACAAGAGGTGGAATTGGAAGTACGGCAACTTCAAGATGATGACATCCTAAAAATTTGGACTCTCTATACGAGACGGTGCTTCCAACATGAGAGGTACGGGTCTTGGAG
The DNA here is from genome assembly GCA_022495995.1 of Adenophora triphylla var. japonica. Classification (NCBI taxonomy): domain Eukaryota; kingdom Viridiplantae; phylum Streptophyta; class Magnoliopsida; order Asterales; family Campanulaceae; genus Adenophora; species Adenophora triphylla. Next base: position 19,443 of record JAFEMH010004040.1, on the reverse strand, counting down.
TTGTACTAAAATCACCACAAGGGGACATAATACCACAATCTATCAGGTTGCGGTTTCAAGGCTACCAACAATGAAGCGAGTATGAGGCACTAATTGCGGGTTTAAGCTGCAGCCCGGGACTTAGATGTCAAGCATATCAGGGTGTTCATGGATTCCTTGCTAATTGTTAACCACTACAACGGGTCCTACGTAGCAAGAAATGCTAAGATGACGACATATTTGGAAATCGTAAAAATTCTTTCGGCCAAATTCAAATCATTTTCCTTGGAACAAATCCTACGAGAAGAAAATTCTCAGCGGATGCTCCGGCAAACTTGGGTTCGGCCTTCAAAAGCATTTCACAAACCGGTATCCCAATTGTGCATGTTGACATCCCAGCAATTGATCATCTTGAGATGTTCGCTCTAGATGTCGACATACCTTCCTCTCCATCGGCAATTTCTTGGACGGCTCCTATTATCAAGTATCTCTTAGATGATACGATCCCAGTGAGGAGAAAAATGCTAGAGCATTCGGGGTAAGAGTTTCTAAATATTTACTTATCGATAACCTCTTGTTTAGAAAATCTGCAGTCACTACTTAAGATGTCTAGAAGCGAGATAGAGCCCATCGGGTTCTCAAGGAGCCGCACGAAGGAGATTGTGGAAATCATACCGGGGCGTAAGTCTACATACTAAGGCTCTTAGAATGGGCTATTTCTGGCCCACAATGAGAAAAGACGCCGTTGACTACGCAAAGAAATGTGATTCTGTCAACGACATGGGGACATCTGCACCCGGCCCGGTGACTTGCTACATCCTATCCTGTCGCCAAGGCCTTTTATGGTTTGGGGAATGGACATAGTAGGAAAATTGCCCGGGGCACCGGGTGGAAGAGTATTTCTATTGGCTATGACAGACTACTTTTCTAAATGGGTAGAAGGCGAGGCATACGTGCAAGTCCGTGACAAAGAAGTTATATCTTTTATCAAAAGAAACATATTCGGCCGATTTGGAATACCATCGAGATAATTTGTGACAACGGATCTCAATTCATTAGCAAGAGAACCCAAGATTTCTTGACATCTTGGGGTGTTAAGATGGTGACATCTTCGCTGTTCACCCTCGAAGCCAATGGACAGCGAGTCTAGCAACAAAATAATCATAAGCAACTTAAAAAGAGAGGCGAACCGGAAGAAAGGACGATGGGCGGAAGAGTTACCAATGGTTCTATGGGGTGACGGGACGACATCTAAGAATGCTCTTGGTCAAACCCCTATTCACTTCTATTTGGAACCGAATCGGTTATTCCGGCGAAGTCCTTGTACCTACGGCAAGATACGGTTTGTTGACATCGAACATAATAAAGACATCTTGATACATGACCTAGATACCGTGGACGAACCGAGGGACATGGCCAAAGTTCGCATGGCGGCATATCAACAAAGGGTAGCGGATCTTACAACAAAAACGTAAGGATTAGAAGGTTTCAACTAGGAGACTTAGTCCTACGAAAGGCATTCCAAAATACCAAGGAGCCCCGATGCGGGCAAGCTCGCCCCAAAATGGGAAGGACCCTACCTAATAGATGCACAAGCCGGGAAAGGAGCATATCGCCTGGCAACCTTGGATGGCCAAATGATACCGCGAAGTTGGAACACCATTCATCTTAAAAGGTATTACGTTTAAACAAAATTCCCCATGAACTCATCTTTCCAGGTATGGATCGTCTTTTAATTCGTTGCAACCTTTCTTTTTTCCTATGCACCTTTTTAATTCTTTACAAATTAAGATGTCACTAACGTACTTTGTGGAGAGACGTCAACCTTAGTTGGCGTCCGTTTTAACATGTTTCTGTCTTATGAGGTATTGACATATTTACATGGGGACATGTTGAATGCGCGCAAAGAACAACGTTTTCTCCTCCGTTAGAGACTGGTCATCTCTTCTCAAGTAAAGGTACACAATCCCTTCTAAGGTTTAAAGAGTTAATTACCTCTTTCTTAAGATATTAGGTTACCACACCTACGCCTGGAGCGCAAGTTATCTCTCTAATTGAGGTGTGGGGTGGGCCTATATGGGTAAACTCATATAGCTTACCCATTCCCACTCAGTTGGATGATTGATCTTACGTATTATTCTTATGGTTATGACATATACGTGTCATCTGAAGTATCTACGATTTATGGCATATACGTGTCATCTTAAGTACCTACCGTTTTGGCATACTATCATGTCACCTTATGAGTATAACAAAGAATCATCCAAAGAAAAATCTAATCCAAAAAGAAACAAGCCTTGACATGCTTGAAAACTACTAAACGTTAACCAGATTAAAGTAACCATAAAATATCCAAGCTACCAACAATAAAAGTGCAAAAGTGTTGGACCAACCCAACACGTAAAAAAGATTGTCTTTGGTCCTTATGGACCCATTACATAACCAAACGAAAATAAAAATTGTTTTAAGGGATTCCACCCCAGTAACATCATCAAAAAACCAAGAACAAATTTATTTTACCTTTTTCAGGTGGCATCCGTCGCAGGTATTGCTCTGGGACTAACTTCTCCAAACTTCTGAAAATCACCCCATGTCAATATCCTCACCAGCCTGTTCCAGATCCTTGAAATCATCGATCGCTTTTTCCTCATGGATCCGCTGCAAAGCTGTTTTCTCTTCATTCAAGTTTCAATTCACATGCTCTCCTGCCTGATATTCCTCAATCATTTGGATTCTAGTTTCAAAAACTGCTTTTGCAGTCTCATGTACCAAGTCATCCCTAAGTAATTCTATCTCCCTTTCATGACTAATGTCAACACTTGCAAGCCTAGACCGCCATTTTAGTATCTCTTCATTCTTGTCTCTGATTTCCAATCCCCTTTCCCTTATTATACTTGCAGCTTCTTTCAAATCCTTCTCATATTCAACCCTACTCATATCATAGGTATCGCATTTTTCCCTCAATGTCCTGATTTCTTTGGACATTAGCTTAGCCATCGAGACAATCTGTCATCAACAAAAAGAAGCATTTTTAAAAAGAGGATCAATGTGCCAACAAATCAAATCAACTCTTACCTGATTTTTTTAACACTTCTTCATTCCAAACTTGTTTCTCCACGCCGGAGATCTGTTCCACCCTATTTCTTTTCGAAATAATCTTATCCATCTCTGGTATATCTTCTTCCGCTTTCGTCTTGCCTTTGTATTTGGCCACAATATCGCTTGTCGTAAAGCCGGATCGAGTCACTGCATGTAAGGATATATGTTAGCATGGATTTTATAGAGTCAACAATTCAATAAGCATATTGATTCTGACTCACTCTTTTGAGAACCTCGTAACTATGTATTAAGAAGAAGAGGGATAAAAGCTGCACTCTTTAGGGTTACTCTCAACGTAATATAGTAAGAGGCGTCAGATTGGGATGAGAATTTTGAGAAGATTTGATGATAACAAGGGTTATCCAGAATTACGGTTATCAGTTCCTATAAAGACTCTCCTCTTCTAGCCGCCTCGTATCCCTAACCGTCGCATTGAAGTAAATTAGAAGATGAACGGTTAATTAGGAGAAAAACATTTTGCCTCTTCAGTTGCCAGCATAGTCAAATGTTTTTGGGGACAAATTGTTGTGGGTATTTTTCAACATGGTGACATCTTCAGTTGATCCTGCATATCAAGATGTCATTACTCTGTAAGTATTGTTTTAATATTTACTTATTCAATATTTCCTAATATTCTTATTCTTATTTTTCAGTAATTAAGAGAGGAATGCGGGATATTTTCCAGCACGTTTAACAGACCTTCAACAGCTAGGGCGACTTGGTCTCACGGAGGTTGAAAGGATAAGCCAAAATCCCGAGATTGTAGGAACCGTATTGACTGCTTCATATTTACTTGTATTTAAGGGGAAATGGAGACGGAACATACACGAATGCTCACACGCACACACTCTACACACAAACTCTTATAATCCTCTCAATTATCTTCCAAAGTTGTATTTGTGATCATTATAGTGAAACTTTTAAGGTTGGAGACCTAACTCTCGGGGTTTTTTCCAAAGAGGTTGTCACCTCCAAGGTTTTCCTCGTTAACAAATCGTGGTGTCATTATCTCTTTTTCGTGCTTTTGTTCCATATAGTCGAATTTCACAGTCCCCTCCTTATTGTCCAATCCACACACTAAACAAAGTTAAGATTCTACTCTATTGTTTTTTCTACCAAAACAATTAAGTATGAAGTATTTTTTTAATTATAAATGATAATAATAGTTATTATTATTTTACTAATCATTAAAATAAATAATATAAAATAAAAGTGGTGGGGTATAGGATGATGAGTTGGAAGGGTGTTGAATTTTATTAAACAAAATCATTGTATGATTAAAAATTAAATGAAGTGTTGAATTATTATGTGGAAGAGAGAAACTGATGTGGAGTGTTAAAGATAGTGTTAAATGTTGTTTGGGTATTGAAACCATTGCAGATGATCTAAGCTAGATTGTGACACGTGAAATTATACGTCATAATTTCAAATGGCAAACTGTATGAATGAAATTAGATTCTCCTATATAATAATATACTCCCTCCGTCCCACCAATTGCTTCACCATTTTCCTTGGGCACGGGAATTATGGTAATGGGAGGGAAAAAAATATAGTGAGTGTAATTTGAAAATAGGAGAGAGAATTAGTGGAGGGAATAATAAATTATAATGGTGTTGTGAGTATTAAAATAATGTAGGAGAGAGAATGAGTGGAGGAAATAATAATATTTTATGTCCAAAAAAGGAAAGGTGAAGCTTCTAACGGGACGCCCTTTTGGGTAATTGGTGAAGCTTTTATTGGGACGGAGGGAGTATATAGATATAGATTACTCCTTATTTTTGGGGGAAAATATTTAATATGATTCACTTAATTGATTAAATTAAATCTATTGCTCTACAAATTTGTCCTTTGATTTGGCTATTTATATATATAGGAAGAAGGGGTGGACATAACTGCTAATTCGCTTCATCCTGGGGTAATCCATACACAAATTTTCCGTTTCAAGGGTTTTCTCAACTGTAATTCGCCTCCTTATTCTTTTATTCCCTTTTTATTTTCTTCTTATTTTTATGTCCTTAATTATTATTAAACACTGAATATGATTTTTTGGTAAATTTTTATTTTGTGCAGATGCTTACAATATCATTGCAGTGATGTATAAATATCCGTCTTATCCATTCTCTAAACATATAGTCTTGCAAGTGATTGTGAAAAAAACATTAGGATAAAAAACCTTTAGGAATAATTTTTTTATGAAAAGACATTCATCACGGCACATTTTTTTAAACCGACGATCATTTAGGGACGGAGTGTAATTAATCAACTTATTATGGCCATGGATTACAAATTCAAATCTCTTGTACCACTTGGTTGGGTCACCTCAGTATATAATTAATGACTAAAACTTGAATTACCTCAATATTGGCTCAGTCGCAAGAGTTTAAGTCATCAGATTACTAGTGGTGTACGTTATACTCTCATCGACCAAAAGCAAAAAAACAAACATTCAATTTTGAAAGGGGTGTGAACAGAATAAAAGTGATGAGTTAGGCCAGCGAGTAAAGCCTACTTATTTATTTATTATTGTCATCACGTTTTCAGTGAGTTAGGCCCAAATTATTACTAGGCCCAAGGCCCATCAACATGACCAATCGACCTAAGCTCATTGTTCGACCTACGAGGTCCCAACCTAGCTTGGTCCGACTCTACGATCCATATGCTATTCGGGTACAATCCAGCCCTACCCATCAGTCAGGTCGACCTAGACCCAACAGGCGACCTCGACTTACATCGTTACGTCGACCTACAGAGTCCTGGCGTACCTACAATTTTTTGCGTGACGAGACTCCCTATAAATCAGGAGTTATTTATGGATAAGATCTCTAAATACGTATCTGTTCCACAAATCATGGAATTTCATGCAATCCTACCACAAATACAACTCTCATCAACATCTATAAATACAAGACAACATCAACCGTTCCAAGGTAATTACTCTTTGTTATTTTGAATACATCTGTTCATTATAATATTTGAGCTCTCATACACCATACTTACTCTCACGCCCGAGGGTCTTCGCCGGAGACCATTCCGGCTAGTCGTGGGTTCTGTGTTTCAGGTCAAGGAGCCAAGTGATTAGTCTTGCCACGTGGACGGAGATTGATAAACACGATTCTTGCAGCATCAGTTTGGTTCCATTGCCGGGAATCGTGCGTGCTTGACCTCGAAAATCTTTACGACCCACAATGATGGTGACTGAGGACGGACATGTTTCTGATGCCTCAGACGAACCCAACGAGGGAAATACTAATGCTAATGCTAATGCTGGAGACCGCAACATCAATTTGCCTCCTCCTCCTCCGCCTTGTCATCCACGGCCCAGGGCGACGCGTTCTAATAGTATTGCGATGGCGGGGTTTGCCGGATGGTAGGAGGGAGAAGCGACCTATGGCCGACCAAGGAGTACAACCTCCTCCAAAGCGTCCCCAGCAGGGCGAATGGCTGCAGGCGACAGACCGGATCCCTCAACCGATCCCCTTAGCAAAAAGGAGATGCTTTTGGAGCGAGCTAGAATACTGGCGGAGCTAATAGCAATGGAGGAGGAGACAGAGCAGGCCGACAGAAGGTCAGAGAGGGTAGCCCCTCCCAGGTTTCTAATAGGCAGCCCAAGAGAAGCGTTAGGCAAGGAGGAAGTGCCCAACAGAATGGCGAGCGACAGATCATACCTCATATTCGCACCCACATACCAGTTCCACCTGACGACTTGAGAAGTCATCTCAATACAAACAGAGAGAAGGAGGCGGAGTCGAAACTGAGGAGGCAAAGGGAAGCCGAGAGAAATAGGCCTAGGTCGCCTGCCAGAACGGAGAGGCCGCAGTCTCACAGAGAAAGGAATGGGCGCAGGTCGCCAGTCAGAGAAAATGGGCGCAGGTAGCCAATCAGAGTGGATTGGCACAGGTCGCCGGTCAGAGAGGAAAGGCGCAGGTCGCCAGTCAATTCAGTGAGGTCGCCCTCTCATAGGAATAGAAGGAGTAGAGAGATTACTCCCCCTAGGAGTGACAGGCACAGAGCCAACTCGAGGAGGGAACCTCACCGTTAGGAAAGGCAAAGATCCAATGACGTCTCCCATGCTAGGGACGATAGACCAGATGCCAGGGAATGGCTGCAGTGGAAGAAAAAGTTTGTGCAATGGGAGGCTGATAAGAAAGAGGATGCTGGAAAGGGCGAACGAAATGATTTTGCTCTTCGTCCCTTGTCCAAGGAGTTGCTCGACCGTCGACCTCCTCAAGGTTTCAGATTGCCCGTCCTGAAAAATATTCGGGTGCAACCAATGTCAAGAGTCATATACAGCATTTGGAGGCTACTATGTGATTTGTCTCCAACGAGGACGACATGATGTGTAAGGTACTCACTAGCATTCTCACCGGGGCAGCTCTTACTTGGTTTAATGGCTTGGCACCAGGTTGCATCTCGACGTGGTATTATATGAGGAAGAATTTTTTGGATCGCTTCTCGACAGCCGGAGCTCGGAAGATGACAGTCACCGACTTGAATAACTTGGTACAGGGAAAGAACGAAAGCTCGATGAGCTATTATACCAAATTCAAGGAGATGGTCGACAAGATTGAGGAGGACCTTACGGACAGGGAGGTAATCAATTGTTTCATAAATGGGATAGCATCTGCATATTTAGACTACGAGCTGACAGTCCGGACTGTGACTACCCGACAAGAACTGCTCGAGAAGGCCTACAATGTAGCACTGGCTGAAGAAAGAAAGGAGAAGAAAAGTGGGAAAGGCCCCAAGACTGAGGTCGCTGATACTGACAAGAAGGACTCAACCAAAATTGGGGGTAATAACAAGAATGATAAGAACAGAACTAGGGCGACTGAGAAGGTGCCCGAAGCTTTCACTCCTTTGACAGTGAGTCGAACTGAGATCCTCAACACTGTCGAGCTAGGCCCACCTGCCCCTATGAACCCAACAAATAAGTTCAAAATGGATAACAACATGTACTATGACTATCATAAAGATACGGGCCACACTACTGAAGATTGTATGAGCTTGAAACGCATCATTCAAAAGTGGGTCGATAATGGAAGGCTCGACATGTATGTGAAAAGACCTCAGCCAGGCGGTGGTGAGCGAGCTGCTGGTGGATCACAAGAGCCGAGGCAGCCTAGGTTGAACTTGGACGTTATTACTGAGCAAGCTAACAATACTTCCCTGAAACACAAGATATTCCAGCTCAACAAGGCCCCTCACGTGGCCCCTAGAAGCTACATCAGAGACGAGGTGATCAGCTTTTATCCAGATGAGCTGGCGACTAATGCAGCTCCCAGAGAGCAAGTTCTCGTTATCCCAGGATTAATTGATGGGTGTACGACGAGCAGACTCTTAATAGACATGGGGTCCTGCAAGGATATTCTGTTTTACAAGACGTTCAAGGAGATGGGTGTGAGCACCCCAATCCGGGACCTAACGCGTGTCCCGAGCTTGAGAAGCTCAAACTAAGGAAACCCATCTAAGATTTTTAAAACTTTTATTTGCCTTTACAAGAAAACCAATTCTCAATTTCCCATAAACAAAATCCAATAATAACATCTCCACTTGGAGGAATTTAAACAATTACTTTAATAACCATACTTAATTAATTACATTGAAAACCCTATTTAACATTGTTTAACAAAAGAGTTTTCTATACAACTTATAAAAGATTAATACTTAAATAGGATTCCCGACAACCCACTCATATACCTATCCTGACAAGTCCCAAAAGCAACAGTCACAATCGTATCCCCGTCCTCACTGGTTCAGGTCACCTGTCTCAGCACAATCTAAAGCAGTAAAAGGGAAGGGGTGAGAATAAATCTCAATAAGCTATTATGAATGCAGCAAGATGCCAAACAAGATGCAACACATAGCATGGTAGCACATAACACATTATGAAAGCGGTAAACACCTTACGTTACCTCATTTTACCTTTCCGTCCGAACAATAAGTCGTACAACGTGGGAGTAAAACTCCACTCTTTGGTGAATTGCCTCCGGCACATTCACCTCTTATAGGACTCATACTCAGAGATCCATATAAGAAAAAGATACCCATATCGAGTATCCAACAATAATATCGCTAGCGTAAAGCTTTAGGCTTAATACGAAGCATTCCCCCTAATCACCAATCGCAACAGTGCAGTAAGGCTTCTTCATGCTCAATACAGTCGTTAGCACACCCACTCTGTGGCCACAAGGAGGGGAACGGTCAGCATGAGTATAATGAACCTTCAATCACTTATAGAACGAATCAATAATTGATTGAATTCCATTATACCCCCGAATATCAACACGTTCAAGCACATAATAGATACTTGAAATAAATCCACAAAAAGGGATAATAATATAACAACATGGTAAAATATACTCATGCTAATCCATACCATAGTGCAACAACCATTTAATACACTATGCATCATAATATAACGACATGGTAATGTATACTCATGATAATCAATACCATAGTGCAACAATTCATTTAATACACTATGCATAATACCATTAACGAATATGAGTTCAAATAAGGTATCCATATAACCACATAATCCACACCGGGATGCAATATAATCAATATGCCAGATACTCCACAACTGGGATACAACACAACAATACCAAATAATCCACAATCTGGATACAATACCATCATATACCAAATAATCCACAATCGGGATACAATATATTGATGTAACACATATACATTCCTAACCAACACACTAGTGTGATTTTAATCTCTACACTGTTCAACTAATCACCAAGGTATGGGAGCAAGTAAGGCCAACCTAAACCGTAAACCATCCTTACAAAGTTACTACTCAACCTTGAATAATATTAATAAAAGTGTAAGTCCTACTTCCCAAGTTTGAATCACTTTGGTGAAGTTACAATTCAAGCTTATCCACCCTTTTCCTGACAATATTCTATATCACAAGGTCTCTATGAAGGTTCAAGCTCAATTTACCAAGTGGGAGTCACCATTTATAAGTGATCAATCAAGCTTACCAAACTAATTCAGGCTCAGCTTTAAAATGAGGTATGGGGTCTTGGGCGACCGCCCATACCACTTGGGCGACCGCCCAAGTGGGTTTCAAAAGGAATACTAGTTTCTGCCCTCTTGGGCGACCGCACACACCTCTTGGGCGACCGCCCAAGAGGGTTTTCAAACAGGGATGTTCTTTGTCCTCATGGGCGGCCGCACAAGCCCCTATGGGCGACCGCCCAAGGCGATTTCCAGCACATCCAGATTTCTATCCTTTCTACTTAGCTTTAATTCCTTTCTTTTTATCTAGCCCAATATTCAAGAACACCAAGAGGATTTCCTAGCTTACAAGGATCATCATAAATCAATTAAACTCATAATAATGTAAACCTAATTTATTCATTACTAAATCTTCCACCCATTTCATACCATAATTCAAGTTTAACCTCCTTAATCTACTTAATCCATTTTCTTACACTATTGATCCTCTTCCTTAAACAACCACATCATTCTATAACATAAACTCATTTCTTAACTACAAGAAGGTTTCCAAGCATCTAATAATCATTTTAATAATAATAACAACACCAAATAATTCATGAACATTAATTAGAAGAGAGAAATCCTAATAATCCCCAATCAAGTCATTAACATATTACTCCCATTATACCCTCATTCCTTCAACTTAAGCCCCCATATCATAACTAAAATCAATTAAATCTTGAATAATCATTTTACTCAAATAACCATATTAAAAATACAATATACTTTTTCTTTTCATAAAACCTTCATTAACACATAAAATGTGCAATAATTAGAAAGAAGTCATAATAACTTACCTTAGAGATTATGAGGTGAAACTATGATTTCTCTAGCTTGATGCATTCCCTTTGCCTCTACGAACATGAAAGTACACCCGGATCTTAAAATGGAGGAGGATTGGATTTATAGTAATTTTTGGAAGGAATTATCCAAGGAGGTTTCCATGGAGTCTTCCATGGAAATTATTGAAGAAGAAGAAAGGAGAATAAGGTAGGAGTAGGGAGGTGATTTATTAAATAGTAAGAAAAGGATGGAAGAGATGGGGAAAGCATGGGAAGGGTATGGGGCCTTGACTCTTTAAGGAGGAAGGAGAGGGATTTAGGGGATTTGGTCCCCCTTCCACACAATCCAAGGCTTTCAACTAAAAATAAATGAAAGCCCCATTTTATTCCCATTATTTATTTTACCCAATTTAACTTCCTTTTACTCTTTATCTATTTTCTATTTTTATATTTTCTTTTAGAACATTATTTTATTTCTCTATCATTTTATCCTAATATAAGGAACCAAGTACATAAAAATGAACACATAATATTAATAAAAATTTTAAAAGCATATAATATTATACTAAAATTGTGCCTAGGGTTAGGGTCGTTATAATGGGACTCTCAAAGGAGCAGCTCGAACGTTATGATGGTAGATTGGAAGGCTTCACCAACCACAAGGTCGATGCCATGTGACAGATTGAGTTGGACGTCAACATAGGCCAACATCCTTACAGGGTCGTCTCCAAGGTAAAATTTATTGTCATTGATGTGAATAATGATTATGCTGCTATTTTGGGTATACCTGGCCAGGTCGCACTTGGAATGGTGGCCTCAATCCCCCATCAACGAGTTAAGTTCCCCATGCTAGCTGGAGTCGGGCGTGCGAAGTCTGACCCAAGAGAATATCTTGACCACGTCCTTCGAACAAGGAAGAAGAGGGAATTGCAAATTAAAACTGCTGAGGGGTATTTGAAGATGTCAAAATTAGTCACCACAACTTCTCAACTATCTGCGATCACTTGTGTGGAAGAGTCGACCTATCGCTCACATGACGAGGTCATGGCCGAGGTCGACACGTCACTCCGAAATCACCATGTAGTCGATTCGGGACGCGATTATAATTAGTCGACCTTCATGAGCGAGCTATGCCTCCCGAGATCGGCAAATAACTCGGGGGCCACCACCGGTGAGATCGCGGTGAGCTAGATGACATGATCGTTGAAGAAGCTTCACACTTGGGGGCCGAGGAAAGACAGAGGGTTCGAGAGATCATTATCGAGACCCTGTAATTTAGAGATGGTCGGGAGCTGGAAGCTGTGGACGAGCTTGAAGCAGTAATGACAAATCCTTCTTATCCTGAGCAAAAAATTCAGATTGGAAAGCAGTTGTCAACTGAGGAAAGAGCAGAGATCTTCGAGCTACTTAAAGAGAGCAATGATGTATTTGCTTGGCGAGTAGAGGATATGAAGGGGATCATGGAAAAGGTCGCTGTCCATAGGTTGGAGGTTAACCCGACCATGAAGTACAAAGCACAGAAATTGAGAATCTTCGCTCGCGATAAAAAGGAGGCAATAAAACTTGAGGTACAAAAGCTTTTGAGTGCAGGTATCATCAAGGAAGCTACACATACCACCTGGCTAGCTAATGTGGTCATGGTAAAGAAATCTAATAGCAAGTGGAGGATGTGTGTCGACTTCACCAACTTAAATATGGCCTGCCCCAAAGATAGCTACCCCCTGCCTCGTATTGACAAGCTCGTCGACTCTATAGATGGGCACACCACTCTAAGTTTCCTCGATGCCTATTCAGGTTATCATCAGATCAAGATGCACGAGGATGATGTTGTGAAATGGCTTTTCAAGCTACTGGGGGTATTTATTGCTACAACATGATGCCGTTCGGGTTGAAGAATGCAGGAGAGACCTACCAAAGGATGGTGAACAAGGTCTTTGCTTCACAAATTGGCCGAAACATGGAGGCCTACATCGACGATATGGTCATCAAAACAAAGGACGGACGTCACGTGGTCGACCTAAAGGAAATGTTCGCCAATTCTGAGCAAAACGAAATGAAGCTTAACCCGAGCAAATGTATATTTGGAGTAGCAGCTGGCAAATTCCTTGGTTTCATGGTGTCATAATGAGGAATTGAGGAAAATCCTGAGAAGATTAAGTCTTTGGTCGACATGCAAGAGCCCACAAGTATCAAGGAGATACAGCGACTTAATGGTAGGGTGGCACCCCTAAGTCGCTTTATAGTCAAGTCGGCGGAAAAATCTCTCCCCTTCTTCAAATCATTGAGGGGGACGAAGAATTTTGAGTGGACGGCCGAATGTCGTTCGTCGTTCCAACAGCTTAAGGAGTACCTCGCTACTCCACCTTTATTGAGCAGCCCGACTGTTGGAGAAACTTTGTTCGTATATTTATGCGCGGGTGACCAATACGGTCAGCATTCTGCTGTTCTAGTTCGAGAGGAAGAGGGGCTTCAGAAGCCCGTGTATTATGTTAGCAAGGCGTTATATGATGTTGAAGGCAAATACTACAATGCAGAAAAGTTGCATATGCCTTGGTTGTAGCCTCCAGGAAGCTACGAGCTTATTTTCTAGCTCACCCTATTATTGTGCTCACTAATGCACCCACGAGAAAGATCTACATAATCCGGAAAGTTTAGGTCGCTTACTCAACCGGTCAATTGCTCTCAAAGAATTCGACATCGAGTATCGACCTCGAAAGGCATTAAAGGCTCAAGCCTTGGCGAGATTTCTTGGTCAAGCGCGTTCACCAAGGAATATAGCGAGGTGCGAGCTCAGAAGGAGAAAGTTAAGGGAAAGGAGCCAGAGGCTCAAGCCGTTACTAACTTACCCGACGATTGCTGGAAATTGTACTCAGATGGGTCGGCAACGAAGAATGTTAGTGGAGCTAGGATCGTGTTGATCGAGCCAGAATCAGGGACGATCTACGAGGAAGCATTGAGGTTCAAGTTTGAAGCCTCTAACAACCAGGCAGAGTACGAAGCTTTGGTCGCAGCCATAGAGTACGCCAAATGTTTTGGGGCGACCAAGATTATAGCATATTGTGATTCCCAGCTGATAGTCAACTAGGTTAGAGAGGAGAGTACGAGGTGCTGAACTCTACTTTAATCAAATACTGCGACCTAGTAAAAGAGCTGATAAAGGACTTGGAGTTCTGGGAAATTCAAAGGATTGGTCGAGAGGACAACGAATTGGCCGACCTACTCTCGAAGCTGGCTACTTCAGATGAACCACATGAGGAACCTATCTCCTACCTCGAACGTCCAGCATACGAAAGGGTTCAAATTCAGTGCGTGGAAGATATGTTGAGAAATTGGGTTTACGACATGTGTTGGATCGAGGAAATGAGGGCATACTTGGAGACAGGCGAGCTCCCTGAGGACGAGAAAGCAGCTCGAGCCATCAAGAAGAAGGCTCCGAGATACGTTATTCAAGGAGACATGCTATTCAGGAGGTCATATACTAAGCCATTGTTGAGATGCATTCACCCCCAAGAAATCACTCAATTAATGCACGAGGTGCATAGTGGGGTTTGTGGCAGACACCCGAGGCCCAGAACTTTGGCTGACAAGTTGATCACATTGGGTTATTACTGACCACACATGAGAGCTGATTCTCACGACTTCATTCAGCAATGCGACCAGTGTCAAAGATTTGCCAACCTACCTCATTTGCCTACGACTGAGCAAACTCCGGTGATCGCTACTTGGCCATTTGATATGTGGGGTGTCGATTTGATTGGACCCTTCCCACCCGCCCGTGGAAACTGCAAGTATGTGATCGTTGCTATAGATTATTTTACGAAGTGGGTCGAACCAAAGCCACTAGCTCGAATTACAGAGGAAAATGCCATCAACTTCATTCATGACTTCATTTGGTACCGTTTTAGGATACCTCGAGCTATTGTGTCGGACAACGGGCTGAAATTCTCCCGAGATTTTGAAGAATAAATGAATCGAGTAGGGGTAAAGAATTGGCAATCATCTGTCGCCTATCCCCAAGGCAATGGGCAAGCTGAAGCTGCGAATAAGCTCGTCATGTCTGCACTGAAGACGGGTTTGGTTGGTCGACGTAGCATGCGGTTGGGCCAATTCCCCACCTTCTTTGTTTGGGCAGCTCGCACAACAATTCGGGGGCCTATGGGGGAAACCCCATTCACTCTTACATATGGATCAGAGGCCATGTCACCAGCCGAGCTGCGATTTCCTACAGCCAGAATAGTTTTCTTCGACCAAGAGCAGAACGACACCAACAGATTGATCGACTTGGATTTGATTGACGAGAAGGGATATACAGCTTACTTACGAATGGTCAACTACAAACAGAGGACCAAGAATTACCATGATAAGAAGGTGAAGACGAGATCATTCCATGTAGGCGATCACGTGCTAAAGAAAATCGAGGCAACGGGAAGGAGAACTCAGCAGAAAAAGTTATCTCCCAACTGGGAAGGTCCCTACATTGTTACTCGAATTATCAAGGAAGGAACTTACATGATCGCCCATTCAGGTGGTGAAGAATTAAAGCACCCGTAGCATGCTACTCACCTTATCAAATATTACTTCTAGTTCAGTTTTTCAGCTTTAAAGTTAGTTCAGTTTTCAAGTTTGAGTTTGTTATAGTTCTAGCTCTCCATTTTCGATGTAAGCATGTTTCTACGTCAATAAAAGTTGCAGTTCTATTCAACATTGTGTTACGTTTTTACATCGTTCTAACAAGCTCGACTCTTAGTCTGCTTCGTTCCTTTAAACAGGTTCGACCCCTAAGTCGACCTCGTTCTAACAAGCTTGACTCTTAGTCAGCTTTGTTCCTTTAAACAGGTCCGACATCTAAGTCGACCTCGTTCTAACAAGCTCGACTATTAGTCAGCTTCGTTCCTTTAAACAGGTCCGACCCCTAAGTCGACCTCGTTTTAACAAGCTCGATTCTTAGTCAGCTTCGTTCCTTTAAACAAGTCCGACCCCTAAGTCGACCTCGTTCTAACAAGCTCGACTCTTAGTGAGCTTCGTTCCTTTAAACAGGTCCGACATCTAAGTCGACCTCGTTCTAACAAGCTCGACTATTAGTCAGCTTCGTTCCTTTAAACAGGTCTGACCCCTAAGTCGACCTCGTTTTAACAAGCTCGACTCTTAGTCAGATTCGTTCCTTTAAACAGGTCCTGTGAGCACCCCAACCCGGATCCTAACACGGATCCCGAGCTTAAGGGCCCAAACTAAGAAAACTTTCCTTGAATTTTTAAAACTTTTATTTCAACTTAAAAGAAAACCGATTCTCAACTTCCAAATTATAATCAACTGATAATGTCTCTACTTTGGAGGAAATTCCAACAACAACTTCAATACTATAATCTGATCAATTACATCGAAAACCCCCAAATGACATTGTTTTACAAAGAGTTTTCTATACAACTTTATAAAAGAGTATTACTTAATAAAGACTCCATACAACCTACTTATTTTCATAACCTGACAAGTCCCATAAGCCAAAGTCCACACTCTTATCCCCGGCCTCACCAGTTCAGGTCACCTGTCTCAACACAATCTAAAATAGTAAAAGGGGAAGGGGTGAGAATAAATCTCAATAAGCTATTATGAATGCAACAAGATGCCAAACAAGATGCAACACATCAAAAGACATATCCACATAATATGAGAGGCTCCCTGCCGCCAACCGTCCCATACCGGTTGGAAACAACGTCCAGCTCATCATGAATATATCACAACACATAAGTACGATAAAGTAACACTTAGAAGGATACTGAGCCAAGGTTTCATCTCCAAAAGGATATACACATCCGAGCAGCAGCAACAGTTGATGAAGCGGTTCCGGAACCATAAACAATAACAGTACCATAGGGATTCTGACACACAATCATATCCCCAGTGAAACTAGACCATCTACCTCAAAAGGAGACTCTAGCCCACTAATCCCACACAAGGGGGACAAATCCGGGTTACCAATGTATGAATTATAATGAACTTGGCTCGGTGCCATTATAATTCCATAACATTGCCCAACAAACAAATACCAGCTGGATTTTCATAACTAAGCACAGTAATAACATACTTGCTTAACCAAACATTGTATGATCCAAAGTAGGGATACATACCACAATAGCATATCATGAAAATAGCAATACTATAACAAGTATTCAACATATTAGCACAACGGCTATAATTCTTTGTTTCAACATGTACAGTTTAGGAATTCCAAAGTAGAGAATCCTACAACGATAGAATATCATAAAGATAGAAATACTATAACAAGTATTCAATATATTAGCACAACGGCTATAAATCCTCGAACCAATCCCAAAACAATTTAGGAATTCCAAAGTAGGGAATCCTAGCATTTATATCGAAATATATCAATGAGTCCAAAATGTGCAACACATAAGGTCTACACATTTACTATAACAAGCTATGTTACAATATCATCCATAGTAAGAAGTATCACCACTTAGAGTTCAAGGATATCAAGTATTTCCACATACTACAATAAGCACACCACAATAGTAAAATAGAATATCTGGAAATGATCATTACAGATTTAGTTTATAAAACCAATTCCATTTGAAAGATCACCTAAAAATACTCAATTTGGACTCTTGAACCATCAATTTCGAGTTCGTATGAATTACTTATTCATTTTATAAGTTTAACCGGTTTTGAAAATGGTTTACTAAACCCAGTTGCAAAAATAGACATTCTAGGAACAGTAATTATACTTTTAGCTTATTAAAATATGTCCATTGAAAAGATCTTGAAAAATTATCCAAAATGGACTCAAGAAGCACTCAATTCCGAGTCCGGGTGAATTAAATATGAATTTCACAAGTAAGCGCAATTTTAAGAGTCATGGACATCAAGTGTTCCAAGCTACTTTATCCCCATTTTTAACCATCTTCTCCATATCCAAACTTACTCAAATTTTGAGAACATAAGAAGGTTTTACTAACTTCACCAATCCCATACAAATCATCCCTAAGCACATAAGATAGATTAAATTCATTTAATCCTTAATGGTTTTACTCATTACACTACCCATTTCATTTATAACCTTTTTATTTCTACTTAACCCACAACCCTTTTCTCTTTATCAATTTCCATGGATAATAACACCACATTTAGGGCATCACCCAACTCAACCCCAAGAAAGTGCTCTAATCATCAATAACAATGATAATAACACAATAACAAAACCAAGCATTTCATGAACTAATTATGAAAGGAAGACATAATACTTACATCATTAAAGATATACTAATCCTCTTCTACTTCTTTCCACCCAATTGAATTATGCTCATAACATTTCCCAAATCCAAGTAAGATGGACATCACTACATACAATAACTCCATAACACAATACTAACCATTTTCTTCACTTACTTTATTCTTGAAAATTGGCCAAAACCTAAATTCAATACTTACTCTTAAATCATTAACATTCACAATTACTCTATACCATTCCTCCTTCAATCTTAGATCACCATTTTACAACTAAAAATCAATTCAACCTTGACTAACCCATTTCAACCCAATTAATCATTATTTAAATATCAAAATCCTTTTCTTTCAACAAGAGATTCAATACACATAAAGTGAGCAATTATTAGAAGGAAGTCATAATAACTTACTTTAGCAATATGAGATAGAACAAGG
Source organism: Adenophora triphylla var. japonica (assembly GCA_022495995.1). Classification (NCBI taxonomy): domain Eukaryota; kingdom Viridiplantae; phylum Streptophyta; class Magnoliopsida; order Asterales; family Campanulaceae; genus Adenophora; species Adenophora triphylla. The sequence continues at coordinate 895 of JAFEMH010004040.1, read as the reverse complement.
ATTTTCTTAGCTTGATGTGCTCCCCTCGTTGCCCCGAACTCGAAAGTACACCCGGATTGAAAAATGGAGAAGGATTGAATTTGATAAGAGCTTGAAGAAGGTCTTCATGAAGGAGTTTCCATGGAGAAATTTTGATTGAAGAGGATGAATAAAATGAAATGATGATGAGGGAAATTGGGGAGGTCAAGGAAGGGTGAGGGAAATAAGTGGTAGGAGTATGGCCTCCCCATACATCCAATTAATACCATCTTTCACCCAATTACAATTAAGTCCTCTCAAGTTTTAAGGTAGTAAAACTAAACCCCCTACTCCAATTCTTTACCCCACACACCTTAACCTCATTTCATATTTTATTTATTTTCACCTATTATGCTTCACCCAAAATACTTTATCCTATTTCCAATTAGATCATAAAGCTTTAAAATTATTTCACAACCAATTAAAGACATAAATAAGCACATAAAGTCAACCAATAACATAAAATGCATATAATAGGATGCTAAAATAGTGCCTAGGTTTAGGAAATAAGTGGTAGGAGTATAGCCTCCCATACATCCAATTAATACCATCTTTCACCCAATTACAATTAAGTCCTCCCAAGTTTTAAGGTAGTAAAACTAAACCCCTACTCCAATTCTTTACCCCACACACCTTAACCTCATTTCATATTTTATTTATTTTCACCTATTATGCTTCACCCAAAATACTTTATCCTATTTCCAATTAGATCATAAAGCTTTAAAATTATTTCACAACCAATTAAAGACATAAATAAGCACATAAAGTCAACCAATAACATAAAATTCATATAATAGGATGCTAAAACAGTGCCTAGGTTTAGGGTCGTTGGGTCCGACCCTAAGTCGACCTCGTTCTAACAAACTCGATTCCTAAT